>OY757189.1:31973561-32278561 GCA_963583895.1 Melanophora roralis | reverse complement strand
ATAACGGATACAAGCCCGGCGCATTAATACCATTAAAAATATTAAATTAATAAAATAATAAAAATAATAAACTCACACACGGCACTGTGTAACATGATATCTTATTTCAAGTCTTTAGTCGACAAAAGAAGTAAAAGGGTTACTCCCACAATTATATAAAATACAACAATAAGAAAATTATGGTTAAACGCAAGTCAAGTGTTGCCAAATAGACTTTAATATAAAAAGCTTAGTGTATTTTGAAAATCTAAGCTTTGTCCTAACTTACAAAATAAAAATAAAATATTTCGTTTTCCTTTCTGATAAACATGTACGTTAAAAAGGTGATGTTTACGGCCAAACTGCTCAAAGGGTTTTGATGATGAAATCCGTAGCTAGTTTTAAAAATGAATTCTACTTCACTAGTACAGGTTGAAAAACTTGCTTTCAACGAAAAATAAAAGAGGATTCTTTCAAAATGTTAACATTTCTAATTCAATTATAACACTCGAAACATGATATTGCAGAAATTTAAAAAGATTGATCCATTTGTATAATTGGTAAGACTTTTGTGGTCCGATGCAACCAATTTTCCCCCCAAAAGGTAGATATTTACAAAGTTTCCTCAAAATAGGACTTAAATTATTTTGCTTCTTTTTTTAGACTGAAGCTAACCAATCTTGCCAGTTTAAACAATAATTTTTTAAGAAATATTTTTACAAATTTAATTTAAAACCTGGCTGGTAGGGTTTGAATTGACTTCGGGAACCTGATTATAATGAACAGACAGTCATTGAATTTTCGGGTTGCTTATCTACAAGAATCGGGAATATATAAAATGAATGGCATCGCAAATAAATATTTTAGAAGCATCAAGCAGATCGGAACACATGTAAGAGCGCTATAGTCGGCTGTGCCGAATCTTAGATACCCTTTACATTTCAAAACCCCGACCTTTTTTTTCATTTATGAAATATTTCTAATTTTTAAATAGGGGTTTGTGTCTTTTTTTAACTCTCTTAGGGTGTCTAGGGAAGTTGTAGGGGATTTTACCCTAATTTTTTGAAATTTTTTTGGCAAGCCCCTTAGGGGGTGGAGATAGGGGGTAAGTATGTTATAGGAAAATGTTTGCTTAGTTGGGGTCAATTCTACATTTGGCCTTCCCACGGGCACCCTGGAAGCTGTTGGGAGCGATTTATTACAAATTCCCAAACTTTGTATTAGGCGATGGAGATAGGGGTAAGTATATTCTAGGAATATGTTTGAGAGGGAAAACTATTGGGGAATGGTCTTGCACTTTATTTCTCTAAGGCCGACTCTGGGGAAGTTATGAGCGCTTTTACATATATTTTGTAAATTTTGTATGGCAACCCCATTAGGTGATGGAGATAGGTGTAAGCTATCTCCCTCACCAAAGAAATATTATTGGAAGCGAAAACTAATGGGGTTCTGTAATACATGTTGTTTCTCAAGGGGCGACTCCGGAGATGTTATGGGGGTTTTTACCATATTTTTTTCAAATTTTGTGTGGCAGCCATGTTAGGTGCTTGAGATACGTGGTAGGCATGTTTCACAAAATGTTTGGGAGGAAAAATTAATTGGGGTCGGTCTTAAGTTTTACCTTTTTAGGAGCACCCTGGAACTTTGTATGACAACCCTGTTAGGGGGCGGATAAAAGTTGTAAGTATGTTTCACAAAACTGTCGAAAAATTGATGGGAGTCGATCTTACATTGCACATTGTACGGTGCAACTACGGGGCAGTTGTAAAGGTTTTTTTTGTACAAATTTTTGAGAAATAAACAGAGGTAGCCTTGGTTTTTCGCTTATATCTCGGTCAGTTATCGGGCGATTTTTCTGGATTCCAATTCCGATTTGCTCGCACATATTTTTGAAAGTTTAATACCACTTACAGGTCTATGGGACATCGTGGGGCTTCAAAAAGTTAATTTCTACCAAAACACGGACGGACGAACACCGCTTAATCGACATCCCTATCTTTAAGGACCAAGAAATTGTATACTTTATGTGGTCGCAGATTGGTATTAAAGTTATTAGAAACGGAACGACAAACTTATTCATATCCTTTTCACTTATGTAAAGGATATAATTAATATAAATCCTTGTCACTATATGAAGGTTATCAAATTAAGTTATAGTCCAAAAAATGGTACTTACACTTTCCATAATGATATTGCCACCCCAACAGTAAAGAAAAATTTCAGAAAAAACAGCACAAGTATGAACGGCATAGACAACAATTCCGTAGCCGGAAAACTAAAATGGCAATTATTAAAAATGAAAAATTAAACGTTTAACATCCCCCTGGGGTGAACTTAATAAAAATTTAAAATCTTACCAACAAAAGGTCAACCACACTAGATGCTACAATTAAACTTGAAGTAATAAATTGACAAAGAGTTATTTCCACCATAATTATGGAAAACTGTTTTGTAAGTTCGACAACTTCATTATGACGTTCTATAATTTGCTCCAAAGCCAGGCATACTTCTTTCTCCGTATTTAATTGACTGTTTCGCTGATCTCTAGCATCTGTCAATATGCTTTGCAAGTCTAGTTGTAAAGAATTTAAAAGTACGGCCAAATAAATGCAGAAACCAAAAAACAAACCATCGGCTCCAACAAATGCTAAGACTGTTATATACCCGTGCCAGTGAACTAAGATATACGTTATGGGATACAGAGGCATTGACAAAAGGACCTCTGGAAACCTTAAGAAGAGAACAGAAAATTACAATAATCACACTTAAACAAATTTTGTTGTATTCATATATAAACTTGCATCATTTTAAACGGCGTCTCATAAATAATTTCTTGGCCCTTCATGTACAAAATGGCATTGCTAATGATCGGTCGTAAGGTGTACGAAGTGCTAGTGACAATCCCAAAAAACAGAACCAAGGCTGTTAAACGTGTTGCCAGTGTAAAGTAAATTTTTTTAATTTGCCCTTTACGAACAGAGTTTTGTTTGGCCGTTAGTGTACGCAACTTTGCAATAAGTTCACTATATTCCTTGCGATACCACCAAATAAAAAGTATTTTTAAAGATGACATTATACTTGAGGCTACTGGACACAAAGCATCCAAGGCTAATGGTATATCGATGCTTAAGTAATGAATGCCATAGTAAAATTCAGCATAACAGCCATAAAGTAAAATTCCAATGTTAAACAAAGACCACAACTGTACTTTCGTTGTCCTTATTGTTTCGGGATAATATCCAATAAGGCTTAGAGCAAAACGTGGTACCAAGAATAAATGTTTTTCAAGTGGATAATTTTCCTGTAAAAATTTTGGCAACATTTCAATTCTCAATTAATGATGTCTATGATTTCACTGTCAAACACTTTATTATTAGAAATTGCAAAAATTTTATTCCTTTTAAAGCAAAATATTGTAGGAGTTTCTAAATGTTTAAATATTCGATAATTATTAGGCGTATAGTTTTTGCATATTTAAATATTATTCTTAGATACATATTTTTTTGTACAAAATTAAACATTTACTCTATAATTAAAAACTAAATGCTCATTTGAAATCACTTTTAAATAGGTAGTAATTAAAGTTAATTTGTAACGTCCCCTAATTTGTCGCTTCAAAAGTGTATAAAAATGTGCAGTTATTTAAACCTAAAAGGATTTTTATTTCCCTTTTTATTTAAATTGATCGAACAAAAGTTTTTTTGTTTTAACAGTATAAGAACTGGAAATAATTTTTAGTTATGCCGTTGATTTTACGTTTTTATATACAGTCTACTCTTAATATATGTATGTATATGTACATATAAATTTTTACATTGTTTTAATATTTCAATAATTATTGCCGGGTCTTAGAAGTAAGAATTCGATATTAAATCATACATATGTATTTACATATGTGACTATTTAAGCTTTGTAAAATTAATAATAAAAAGTGCACAAATATATTTTTATTTCGATCATTTTTATTTTCTTTTAGACGTAAATTGTTTTTTTTTAATAAGAAAACTACTTTTTCCCATTTTGAGCCGTTTTATGTGAAATCGCTCAAACGTAACTTTTTATGAGAAAATGCAACTTTTTGGATAAAAATTGGTTACTTTTCGGTAGGTACCCCTGGCAACGATATGTATACCGTACATAAATATCATGTTTTCGAAACTACGATCAGCATTATTTATGCCAAATTGCATTTGGTCGAACATAAGAAAGAAATACATTTTTAGAAAATTTTTTTTTATTATAAAGTTACAAACAAACATTTATAAATAATTTAATATTCACAACATTTATTTATGTACTTCTTAACAGTTAATATACTTAAAGGCAAAACATGTACACCAGTCAGTGTTTACCACAAAATATCAATTTATACGTACATCCACATGTGCATACATACATACACACGTAAGTTCGTTGAACATTTTATAAAATATCAGCTTTCAAAGTACGTAAGTACATAGTTTAATACATTTATATCGGGTTTTTGTATTTCGTTTATTATCTAGAAATTCCTGAGATTTTATTCACGTACTTATAAGTACGATTTAATTGAAAAGAGATTTCAATTTTTCCATTTGTGAACGATTATAATCGGTCAATAAGAGTTTGCTACGATTTAGTTCATTTAAAATGTGTTTGTTGTCCGGTACTAATTCGTGAGCTTTTTTCAAATCTTGTATGGCATCCTCATAGTTTTTAAGAGCCAATTGTGCTTGACCACGTCTAAAATACGCTTTGCTATAGCTTTTATCAAGTCGCAAGGCTTCAGAGCAACAATATCTAGCATTGGAATAATTTTCCAATTTTAATTCAACAGCAGCCATATTAACATTATTAACTACCGAAAACTGATCCAATTTCTTAAGATCATCTTCAGAACATTCTAGGTGTGATAGTTCCTGCCAATCATAACGTTTGCGCAAAAAATTATAATAACGATTAGCTTTGCGGTACTTGCGGCGTGCGTCAAAAAATTTTTGCTGAAGAAAGAAATGATTGCCAGCATTACGTATTTTAGTTAGGATGTCAACTAATTCATCGGACTATAAGGTAAACATTATAAATTAGTATATTTCTAATTATTTAAATGAACTAGAGGTTTATTGATTACCGTAAATCCATTTAGTTTATCTTTCCAATCCTGTGGATAAGGTGGTAAACATTCCCTAGTTTCATCTGCATCATTTATGCCCCAATCTCGCCCAGGCTGTATTTCACCGCAATCAACTATTACAATTTCCTTTAGAAAAATAAGCAGAACTAGTATTTTATCACAAATTTTATATTTTTATAATATATTTAAGTAAATTTTGTATTTTATTATGAAATGCTTTAGATAATACACGTTGCAAGTCTTCAGGTTATACAGCAGATGCATAAATTTTGTCAATGTTAAGCATAGTAATAATTGCTATAACTCGTACAACTTTGTCCCCTGTTTTTCAAAGGTCGTAGATTGAAAATTTTTGTTTTATATAAGTTATTATAAATTTAAGAGTTCGATACAAAAAAAAACGTATTACAACTCTAGGTTTAACAAACTACAACATGTTGTGAATTTGGTAAAAAATTAATAAAAAAAATGATACAGTAATATATTATTTTGTCCACCCTTTTTTTACAGAAGAAATAAACAAGTTTAGAATATGGTTGTTAAGTTTTTAGTTAGTTGCCTGTTCTTATTGAAGCAATGAACGTTATTGTTAAGATATTAACGATCTCTTTACAAAAATTGTTAAAAGTTTTTTTTAATATTTCTTCATACGTTTTAAACATTTTGTAAGAACAATTATATATTACTCGGTTTGTGATGGTTTTCCCAAAAAAATTCAATACCTACTTCTGTAGGTGTGCCATCATCCAGAGTGTTCTGTTCCATATCACCAATAATACCCAGTCCTCTAAGTATTTTTCCCACAACCACATTTGTGCCATTAAGGTTGTCGCATGCCACCGAAGAAAGAATAAATTGCGAGTTGTTTGTATTAGGTTTGCCATAGTTAGCCATACTAACACAACCTTCATCTGAATGCTAAAAATACCAAAAAGTATTTTAAAGGTTAAAAACATTTTTTTAAGTTTGTTTCTAATCAAAACTTGCTTCTAATATGAAATTTTCATCTTCGAATATCGGACCGTATATACTTTCGCCACATGATCCGTCATTGTTTACCACATCACCGCTTTGCGCCACATATACTCTAGTGACCTTATGGAAGCGCACACCTTTATAATGAAGAGGCTTACCTAAGGTACCTATACCTTTCTCACCAGTACATAAGGCGCGAAAGTTTTCTGCTGTCTTAGGAACAACATCCTTGCGCAATTCAATTATAATGCGGCCGGCTTAAATAAAATATGTATAAGAAATTTGTGTATACATAGTGACACATTTTTATTTTTGTAAACAGATTAAAAAGTTTTACCAAATTCTTGGCCAATGTTAATGTCTAAGAACACTATTGGGTTTGAGGCAAGCAAGGGTTGTAATAAATTCTTTTTCATTGTTGTTAATAGAATTGGAGTTTTGGAATTAAAAAGTATTATTTACTTTTCTAGGAACTAAATCAAAATTTTCTTCTACACTAAAAACGAAAATAAATAATCAAAACAGAAAGCAATTAAAATTGCTCTGCCTTACCTACAGACTACGAGTGATGCCAATTTATATAAGTTCTTTTAAAACAATAATTAATTTTTTTTGCCTCGTAAATGTAAAATTAATAACAACAAACCAGTTTGGCGAACAGTTTCGCACGGCATAATATGTACATATATTATTGTCAAGATCATAAAAACTTTTATTAAATATATTGGATATTTTTTGTTTTCCTTGTTGTATGCCGTTTATCTTAGCTTTTTTTGTATTTTTGTGCTGATTCACGCTATTTTAATGTAAATATAAGTAACAAAGGGATAACAATTTGGCAATGTAAGTAAAATTTGAAATTATGTAGGTAATACAAATACACTGAGAAAAAATATAAAATTTCTAAAATATTTATAGGGTTTGTTGTTGGTTAAGTTTGTCTATATGCATTTCATTGGTTCTTACACCAAATCATCAATAGACTTCAACCCAAATTCTTAAAATACTAATGAATATTTTTTACAATAACCTCAATAAACAAAATGAGAATGACTATAAGCAAACCAAAACGTTAAAGAAAATTGGGATTAAATCCTAAAAAGTGTTTATAAAATTTCTAAGTTTTTTTAAACTAGTACAATTTTATATACCTTGTGTGTAAGCTTAATAAGTAAATATTACAATACAAATATTTAGAGATGTGATGTGTGGAAGTGAAGGAAGGCTTGATACCCACCAATATATTCGAGATACCGAAAAATTTATTACATATAAGAAAAAAGGAAATATTTATTATCTGTAATTATAATGTGTAGCAAACAATAATCTCGACAAGGAGTAAATGATCTCTCTTCCCCTGGCACACTAGTGATAAGACACAATTCAAGCAGTTTTGGTAATAAGTTGGACTCTGGCCAGCAACTCTTGTTGGTCTGAGCTGCATTGTTTTTTCAAAATCTTTATTTTGCGTTGCAAAGCTCTTTTCTCATTTTACACTTACATGCTTAATAATTATGATAATAACGTAAGAGCGGTAAGCAAGTTTTTTTAATAAGAACTAAAAGATTTAATTTATATTTAGATAAGGAGTGAAATTGGCCAAAATCAAATAAAATAAATAATAACGCACATATTATACATACAGTGGAATATCTATCATGAGCAGATACTGAAGGGAGATTATTCAAACAGTTTAAGAGGCTGTCCACACTTAACTCTTTTCCTCTTTGAAATATAAGAAGATTGAGTCTTACTAATGCCAAATTGTTTCGATAAATTTCAAACATATAATTTTTCTTCGCTGTAGATACCAATCACTTAAAATTTTGCTTAATAGTTAACCTAGGCTTATTTTAATTTATTTTCAAACGTAAAGCTCGCACTAATGTATATAAACGAATTCGCAATGCTCTCAAAACTACACTAGCACATCTTTATATTTTTTTTTGCTGGATATAGGTGGTATAATTGTTGAGATTTTTTTCTAACTTAGCTTGGACAATTTTTTGTGTTATACAATGGTTGTGTATACTGTGTGTATTTGTGTTCGCAACAACCAAGCTGGAATAAGCAACAACAAAATACATGCTGAAATTTTACAGGAAGTTGTTGTTTTAGGGATGATCCCACCTTCTTATTCCACCATGAACTAGTAGTGTCAAATTCTCGAACCAGAAGCGGAAAAAATGTTAGATTAAAAACATTATGTGTGATAGAGAAAATGGAGGAAAATATTATCTAAATAATCGTACAAGAGAATCTGGTTTGCCAAGTGGGTGTTGGCATCCGTTCAAGGAAAAATTACCGAAATAGTTTTCTTGTGCAGCGCTGCCGGGACCTTGCAACAACGACCGGATGAAGAAGTTATCCACTTATCAGTAGTGAATATTACCCTTAGTTTCCAATAATCATCGTGCTGGTGCTCGTAACGGACTTTTCAATGTAAATTTTTCTTGTTTTAAATGTGATATATAACCAAAACAATTTACACTGAAAATTACACAATGAATATAAACACGATGGCTAATGTTGGCGAAGGATTAAGCGAGAATTAATTGTTTTAGTAATAATATGTACCACATGCATATCAGTAGTACCATATATTATTATAGTAGTTAAAAGTGTTTTCAACAAGCAAAGGGTACATCACTGGTAGAATTATATTCTGTGTAGGTAGTAGCGTGTTTTGCTTTATTTACGCCTTGCCAACTGTTTGTGCTATACTAACGTCTTTCATAAACCAATTTTAAAAATTATTTCAATAGGTCTGTCTGCGTACTTTTCTAGTAGCAAATACTTAGTAATATTTTTTGGGAGAGTAAGACCAATTTTACTCTGTCGGCTAAAAATATATCAAAAAGTACACAGACAGTATCCAGTAAAAACTTGCAAGAAAACAGCTTATCGTTGTGTAAACAATTCAAATTACAAAGCAAAAGAATTTTAGCATATGTGTACGCGGTAAATTATTTGTATATTTGGACGTTTCTAGCATGAATTTAAATGCTATGTTTATTATAATTTGTTATAAACGTTAAAAATCAACACAATTCTAACTATTGTTAAATTTCAATTTTTATTTTCGTTTCAAAAAAATTATTTCATTCAATTAGTAAATAAAAACAGCTGTTCAAACTAGTTGCAAAATCTTACAAGAAGAAATTTCTCCAGTAACATTTTGCAAGTTCTCTAACTTCCAACTGTCAAAAAATACTCTTTTTGGCTCTCTCGCTGCAAGAGATTTGGAGTACGCAGACAACATTTTGCAAGATTTTGTAACATTTTGCACAAAATGATGCAAAATATGTGTACGCAGACAGACCTAATATTTTAATTTTAATTATATCGACTGGATGGTACACCGAAATTTAGTTGGCAGCACTGCACTGACCGATTATGTAAAGACTAAACAAAGTACATAGTGTTTAAGCGGTGGAATATCAGAAACATTAAAAATTCGTACAAAATTGAATATTTGTAACGTGAAAATTCAAAATTATTTTAATCAGCTGTGCTCTTGATATTACCTGATTGAGTGTGCCCTGGTCGATAGCATATAAGCTAAAAAAAAGACTACTATCCCCTAGGGCTGCTTGTTTACATTTTTGTTATAGGTAGTAAAAATAATTGGAATAAAATACTTAAGGAACTTTTGGCGCGCAAGTTTTTTAATTTATCTCAATTTTTCCTTTCTCTTAACTTCGCCAAGTTCCTGTTTTATTAAAAGCTGGAACTAAGTTAAAAAAATGTCAAAAAAAGCAAATATATGTTTTGGAAACGGTAAAAAAAATGTGTGCTAAAAAAATAATTTAGTGTAAAAAAGTGTTTTAAATAATTCTGTGTTACTGTTTTAAGGAGCTGCAAATGCGTTATGGGTTTCCCAAGAGGAGAAAGACTCCACAAGTTCCCGGTTGATACAAATAGGTAAGTGTCTTTAGTTTTCTAAGTGGCCAGTAAATTGTAAGCAGTTTTTATAATTTTGGACAACGAAAAGTGTCCAAATTATAGTTACTTGCTTTTTTTTTAAAGGCAGTGTTGCACTTTTACAGTGCATCCAATTGAACTCGTTTATTAGCTGTGTTATGTGTTGTAGTGGTACGTACAGTGACTCTAGTGTGTCCGTCGGTTGGATTAAAAATGTTCCGATCGTAATAATAACAATAGTAATAGTTTTATTTCTCAAAATCTTTAACTTACATACATATGTATGATATAATGCAATTTTGATGTTAGCGGTGCAAAAATATTAGTTATGCTATGCTTTATGAGGTGTACAAATTTCATCTTTTAATTGTTTCTACTTTTTGCGTATGAAGAGAAAATGCCGCTGTCTTTCGAACGCGTTTTTCTTGAAATCGATTTTTTTTGAATTATGATTTGGTTTTGGCAAATGTGTATGTACGTTTAGGTTTATATCGAGGGCCTTTATTCAAAATATGCTAACTCAATTTTCGGGCAACTGACTTTTCGGCTCCTCTGTGGAATACCCATCTGTGATAAAAATTTTTATTATGCTATCTCAAAGTTTATTTGTTTTGGTGAAAATAAATGCTAACTTTAATTGTAAATTTTCAAAATTTTTAAAAACGTAAAATTTTTTATAAATCGACATCATATTATGTTGCATTTGGCGTGCTAAACACGAATCTGGTAAAGAATGTTATATCCAATGGTCACTTTTAAAATATTAGTACATAAAGTTTTAACAAAAAATTGCTAACATATGTATATGTAACTTTTAAACTATTAATCGGATTGAAACATTATGTATGGGGCGATTATAGCCAATAATATAAGCTTTCAAAATACTGAATTTAAATGGACCTCTTTACAATATAGCGTTAGTTAGAGAGTGACATATTTGAGCAACTCGAGATGGAAAAGACTTTCAGAGCTTTTAATTTTTAATATATGAAACGATTCCTAATGTTATTTTTAATTCATGCAATTAATAAAAAAGTATAATAATAACATATTAAACCTGGTTCAAAAATGGTTATTTTAAAAACATTTTGCAAAAAAAATTGATTTTTATTATACAACAAAGTAGCTCTAAAAAAATATTTCTTTTTAGTATACTAAAATATGCTATCTCCAAAAAATACGCAAACGAGTACAAAATGTAAAACTTTTTTTAAAGATGTAAGCTGGTAAAAATACATTAAACATCTTCTGGAAGGTAGACTTTTTATTTTAGCAATAGTAAGCGAAATAACTAGTTTTTTTCGCTTTCCTGAAAAGTTAGCTTTTTTGAGTTGGCATTTACTGAATATAGGCTCACGTTTTGATTATCTTGCTAAATTCAACAGCAATATACTCCGAATTATGCTCGTAATTTACACAAATAGATAACTGCTAGTGTGAGTACCCAATAGAGTTGGGTCAATCGGTTACTTTAGTTCGTTTTTGCCAACAACCTCGTTCGTTTTTTCCACGAACCACAATGTAATTTAAATAGGGTTTGGAGATTAAATGAACTAGGTTGTTGGCAAAAACGAACTAAAGTAACGAGTCGGGCACAACTCTAGTACCCAAAAGTTATCTTTACCTACATAACGTCATAGCTATTATAAATCTTAGTAGGATGGGTGTATCTATAGAAAATTATTTTACACTATACTTAGATAAGTATATATGGAGCTACCTACAATGCGTTGGTTAAAGACTAACGGCCGTATGCAAAAAAATTCTTACTTTGGCTTTAAACTATACATTTTTTAATAAACACATTAAGGCTAACAAAGCTTCTTCAAAAAATCGAATGCAAAAAAGTCCTTAAACTAAACTGTGCATTAAGAAAAATTTAGACTTTGATTCTGGCAACATCATCAGTTTTTTTGTCAGTTTATAGTTATCGATGTATAAAAGCGAATATTACTTTTAATCAGGTACCCATATTTATAAATGTGTTATAATTTAAATTGTTTTACTGTTTACATAAGAATTAAAATTATACATGAAAATTAATTTGCGTAATTGGAAAAAGTGAGAAGCATACACATATGTATGTATGTACATACATACACGTAAACGCGTAAAGAGATACTTTAAATTTTGACTGTTATAAATTCTCTTGATGTGTAGATCCCCTATTAGGGGATTTTAAAAATGTTCGAATATAAAAGGGATACAAACGAGCAAAAATGCGAAAATCGGTAACTTAGTATTCCTTTTACTAGGTATACGCAAATTAAAAGGTATTAAGGCATAATCATATGCGTACATATTTTAATTTTTAATAATGCTAAATTTTTATAAAATCAATAGCAAAGCAGATATTTTATTTTAGAAAAATGTTTGATGTTTTATGCAGTAAAAGTAAAAATTGATATTCTGGAATAAGATTGTACACAGAATCATTTAGATCATCATATTATCCTAATACTTATTTGCATTTAGTACAATTGCTAATATATTAGCAATAACAACAAGGTTTTGTTCTGTTCATACAAAAATAGGAATTCGAATAACGAATTTTGTTTTGATTTTTTTAAAATTAAATTTAAAATTATGTTTTTAAAAAACAGAAAAAATAATTAAAAATGTAAAAAATTTTGTTTTTTTAAAGAAAACTTTCTTGATTTTTGATTCTTGCTTTCTAATATACTTTTAAAATGTTCGGCAGAAACACAACATCATTTTTATAACTTTTAAACTTAAAAATATTCGTTCATTGTTTCACAAGACACAAAAAATCAAAAAAGTCACTTTAACATACTTGGGTTTAAAGTAGACACATACCTACTTTAAAAATATTGAAGTTAACAAACGTACTCTCAGCCGAACTTCATTTTGAAATATTCTTTAAGGAATTTTGCTCAACAACGGTTTGTAAGGCTTTGTTAACTTTTTTAGCATACGGCCGTAAAGATTTGTATAACAGATTTTGTATGAAAATGTCTTTATTTTAGATGTTAAAAAGTTCGCTTGTTAATAAGGTATTTATTTGATCTCGGAACCAGCACAGCCGAATACAGTAATATTAACTGTTTAATTTTTTTTTTAAATATATCCAAACGTAATTTAAACGAACATTTCAAGAATACTTTGCATGATATCGCTTTATTTGTATTTTTTTGTGATATAATTTCTATCTTAATTTAAACTACTGAGTTTTTATTCTTAGTCCATGCCGCTAAGATTTCTCAAGAGCAAGAAATAAGAGCAACTTGTCTGGACAATCTAAAAAAAGTATTAATTTTAGTTTTTATTTTTAATATTTTCATAATAATACCATAAGCAATGTCACATGAGACAAAGTAGTAAAACCCGATACTTGCAAATGTAAAGTACGATTAGTCCTCAAAATCATCATTTCTATAATGTATTTAAACTGTTTCGACTCATTGTACCAGAAGTTAACATACCACACCCAAGATGATTTTTCGCTCTGTTAAATATATACGTATGTTTGGGTTTAACTTTGTATTAACATGTATGAAAAGATCCCACCTGAGTTATTATCTTTTGGCCATTATAACAGTATATAACAATTTGAAATCCAGCAGCTCCTAAAAAACATATCATCTTTAAAAATAACAGTTTATCTTTCTCCAGGCCAATATTGGCCATAAACATGACCATACATAAAACCAACATGCTGAACAGACATTGGGCCAAACTGGCATAAAAATACATGCTGTTGATTTTCTCATAGTATCTTTTTTATAAAAAGAACATAATGTTACAATATAAAAACAATATAGATCATATTTAAATAAATAATTTAAATAATAATTCATAGTAACATATGTAAATGGATCGAACGACGAGTTTTTCATTCCGAATATTTGTCATCAGAAACCAAGGTGTATTAAATAGATTGTTCAATTATCTACAACAACCACAAGGCAAAAACAATAGACATGTTGTTTTTGTACAACTAATTCTATTTGTCATTTATATACGACAATTATTTAGGTTTTTATGACTAACACTTAGTCCGAAAAAATCTTCGTTCGTTCCAGTGTGTTTCTAGCATAATGTCAATTGACCTTTAAAATTATAAAAAGTTTAAGAAACAATTTTTTATACAAAATCTGGGGTTAAATCGCCGCATTCGATTCGAGTTAAAATTAAAAAATTCTTATTAGAACCCCTTTATTAAAATCATTGACAACTCGATCGATCGAGTAAATTTCGAACCGAATGCGACGATCGGGCAAAAATTAATTTATGAATAAGGCTGAAAACTTTACCGGTAAATTCGTTCATGTAATTGTACACAACAAAGTAAATATTTTACTCGTTCGGTCTCAGGTATTGCCTCATCGGTAGAATATTCGATTAGTTTATGTAAGATCTTAAATAATGTAGCACAATGGACTACTACAACTATAAATATACCATCGAAACATACAGCACCTAAATAAATCGATTAGTTTGAACTTTATTTTATTTTGAATAAGTTTCCTTTTAAATAGAAACATAGAATTACCACCACAGATAGGAATTGTTCAAAGTAATATTTTGTTCAACTTACTCATTCCGCATATATAATTCTCAACCCCAGTAATAAGTAACTCTATGGCATAATATGGCAATGTCATGCCATAGCCATGCCACATAGGAAACAATGCAGGCATTGCTACCAGTAAAAGAATAATTTCAAAATTACAACTAACAAGCAATACTATTAAACAACTTACGTAATTGTAGAGTAAAGTTTTGTGGCTGAAAATGTATGTAATAATAATTGACAAATATACAGGAGAACATATAAAATCCACAGACCATTGTGCAGCAAAAAGTAAAGAAATTCAATTGATATTTGATAAGAGACCACGAATCAGCCAAAATGTGTTTGATATCTTTTAAAAGTTGTTGTTTGCAATTTATGGCTAATTAAATTTTTTATATTAAAGAAAATAGTAATTTAAATATATTTTTTTATTACCCAAATCAAATATACCCAAGTCATAGAGAAGAGTTCCACCGGTGGCTGCGAGCAACAGATCACAAAATTCATGTTGAACAAAACCCAAATAAACTAATTTAAATATTGAAAGCCAAACTTGATTAGCTGAACAGATTGCCTGTATAAATACATAGTTAAAAATAATTTCCTAAAAAACTTGGTAAAACTAAATAATATTTATTTATACTAACATCAGCCGATTCCACAAACGCCTCTTTGCGGTTATGCCAAACCAAACAATATTGAAAGCATAGACCCACCAAGGAGACTGATACTAATATTGCATTAACTCTATAAAGAACCTTTATATTGATTCATACTTAGGTTACATTTATTTTATGTTCATCTTACAATTTGATTGAATCCTTAAATCCTGTCTTGTATTTGATATTTACTCCTGTCATAAAGGAAATTTTATGGAAAGTCTTTAAAATTTCATTACTTATGATTTCCTGGGATTTTAAAATCTCCTTTAACATTGTAGACATTTTGTACACACCTTTTTACAACAAACAACTTTAAAATTTTATTTAAAATTGATATCTTTCTGAAAATGCGATTCTCTTTTATAGGTATATCACAGTGTTAAAACTAGTTTTTAATTAAAGGGTTAAGTTGCTAAAAAATATTAATTCAATGTATGTGTCAAAAAATGCTGTTAATTTCACACGTCAGTCTTATTTTTGGCTTTAAGTATATAATTCGACAGTATTTAAGCAAATATTTATGTATGCATGTATAACAAACATACATATGTATGTATGTGAATCATGAAAATTTTTTAAGTGTCTTAAGCCACTTTATTTTATACAAACAGCTGTCATTTTGAAAATAATAATTTATCAGGATTTATCATGAGCGTAGCTAGGCAATTTACCTATGGTGTGTGCTAAATTCGCTGCTGTTTCTGAGATGGTATCGGACGCCCAGATCGGTTTATCTACACCAAACAGTGGCTGAAAATCGTTTTTCATTGGCAAAAATACTGTAACTTTTGAACTGATAGAGATATTTTTACAATATCTTCTTTGCCAACAAAAAAGTATACTTTTACTTTTCTATACCTTTAGTTTAGTAGTTGATGAGAATTTATAAAAGTGCTATTGTTTTTTTTAACTCAAAGGGGGGAATACTTATCAGCTCACTTTTTTAAGGTCTAAAAGCTGAAAGAAAAATATAGTCACATTTTTTAAAGCCCACCAAACGAAGGTTTTATTATATATCCATATTTATTGATTTATAAGTTACAAAATGGACTTAGCAGTATCGAAATATGTTTTTACCCGGTCTTATTTCTTAGGGTTCAATGTTTCAAAAAAGTATATCAAACAAATTTATAATTTTTGAGATCTAGATTCTTTTTCTATATTATTTGATTTAGAAGTTAAAAATTGGGTCTTGTAGGGATCCAATATTTAAAAAAAAGTACAAAAAATTAAATTTATATTTTTGCATCAATTAAGAAGTAAATCGCAAAACCACCACTGCGCAAGGTGGAGTCGTATAGGCCTATAAGTTTGTTACCAACTTTGTCCAAACTGTTTGAAAAGCTGCTTAAAAACAAGCTTACTCCGATACTGAATGAAAACAACTGCATTCCAGATCACCAATTTGGCTTTAGAAGTCAACATAGCACAATAGAACAAACTCAAAGACTGGTGCAGGTTATAAGAAAAACTTTCGAGGAAAAAAAGTATTGCTCCGCGCTTTTTATAGATGTCTCTCAAGCTTTCGATAAAGTATGGCACGAAGGCCTGTTAAACAAACTGAAGCTAAACCTTCCAGCTAATATTTTCAACCTACTAAAAAAGTACATAACCGGTCGACAATTTAAAATCAAAGAGGGAAACCAAATAAGTTGTTACCAACCAATAGGGGCTGGTGTACCTCAAGGGAGTATCCTAGGTCCAATTTTGTACTTGCTTTACACGGCAGATATGCCAACAAACAGCTTTACGCACACGCCTACATTTGCTGACGATACCGCTTTTCTTAGTATTCACAAAGACCCTAAAGAGGCTTCGAACCAGCTG
Source organism: Melanophora roralis (assembly GCA_963583895.1). Classification (NCBI taxonomy): domain Eukaryota; kingdom Metazoa; phylum Arthropoda; class Insecta; order Diptera; family Rhinophoridae; genus Melanophora; species Melanophora roralis. The sequence goes on along the minus strand of OY757189.1, from coordinate 32,261,544 downwards.
CAACAACACGTAACCCAAGTTGAAAAATGGGCAAAATTATGGGGAATAAAAATTAATGAGCAAAAATGTACCCACGTAACGTTTACTTTACGCAAAGAAACGTGCTCTCCAATCACTATTAACAACCATATGGTGCCTCAACGATTTGAGACAAAATACCTTGGCATTCACCTGGACCGTCGCCTTACATGGAAGACGCATATAGATGCGAAGTTGACGCAAATGAAACTTAAAGCTACACAACTTCATTGGCTAATTGGCAGAAACTCCGTGCTTCGTCTTGATTGTAAACTTCTACTCTACAAATCGATTTTGAAACCAATTTGGTGCTACGGTATACAATTATGGGGCACTGCTCCCGCCTCTAACAAAGAAAAAATTCAACGCCGTCAAAACAAAATCCTAAGAATGATAACTGGTGCTCCTTGGTATATTAAAACCAGCAACATCCATTAGGATCTACAAGTTCCACTAGTTAAATGCGAAATCCTGAACTATGTGGACAAGTATTTAAACAAGCTGGAAACGCATCCAAATCCGTTCGCTCGAAACATCTTGCTACATAGTGGACACACTCGTCTGAAAAGAAGGGACACTATAGAACTTAGATGAAACTGTTTAAATTAATTTACTTTGTTATGAGAACTTAAATTTTGGTCTGGTACTGACTGGACTAACATAAATTACTTAGTTTTAAGATTTGAAAACTTATTGTTAGTTCGCTAAAGCGAAGATTCAATAATAAAAATATGAAAAAAAAAAAATATTTTTTAGAGACCTGTCGAACGCACTTTAACCTTGGTTTTATTTGAGGCTTTTACAAAAAAGCCTAATAAGTATGTACATATAAAAAAATTTTTACCCATTTTCAAAACCCAATTTTACTCTGAACTAAAGCACTATCAAAATTTATTTTTTACCCCCTAGAGCCCAATATTTCATAAAAAGTGATAGACTCGGTTCGTTAATTTTTTAAGCAAATTATAATACTTTTTAAACTTTATTTCTTATTAATTTTTACCTGTTTCGCCCACTTTTGCCTCTAAAGGGTCCGAATTTTTAAAAATCCATTTGTTTTTATACCAAACGTCAAAAGGTTAGCAATACAACTATATTTTTGTTCATTATGTAATATTAGGTGTGTTCCAAGTAACTTTGGGCATGTTTGTGCATATGAGAGTAAAAACAGAATTTACTCTATCGAACTATTAAACTAACCCAAATCATCCGGAACAGACAAATGTAATACATATTGTTATTAATGTTGCTCACTTTTTAATTTTTAACTCAACAAGGCGATGTTAGTTGTTGAAAGTCATAGCCAAAACATGTGTATCACTGGTTAGAACATATGGTAAATAAAATACATAAATACAGAATATTTTTGGCTGTACAAATTTTTTATAGAAACCTAACAAAAATACCTACGTTTTCAAAGAATTTGTAAGAATTTTCCATTATTTTTCGTTTAAAAATGAATTTTTAGCACTTTTTTAATTTTTATGAATCAAAATTTTAATACATGTAAACAAAAAACAGCTGATAATAATTTTCTTGGACAAACTTACCCAAGGCAACAAGGTAAACCCAAGGCGAATTCAAAAAGATCGCCCTCTGTATTTTCTTTTTGTGTTTGAACGGTAGAAGGTAAACCCAAGGCGAATTCAAAAAGATCGCCCTCTGTATTTTCTTGTTGTGTTTGAACGGTAGAATGTCAGAAAAATTAAAAATTTCATATAAAATTAAATTTTTATAACGTGAAAATGTCAAATTGACTTTAATCAGCTGGGCTCTTAATATTGCCTGGTTGGGTGTGCCCTGAACTTACCCAAAAAAAGTTTGTGGAACTTTGTGCATGAAAAGAACTCAAATTACTCTCTGATAAGCGTTCTCTCATGCCCAATTTTTGTTATCTGGAACGCTTTTTGGGTAACTTTGTGCAACTTTTGGTAAGTTTATAATCATCTAGAACACATATTAATTACATCTAGGGCACAAACCTTTTCAATAATAAGTTGTTGCCTTGGGTTTGCTTCATAAATGCCATTTACCTAAAGTTGCTTTTATACAAAAACAAAATCTAGTTTATGCGAAAAACATGCACAGTTAAGGTGGCTTTACATGATAATAGACTTTGTAAAATCAAAATTTTATGAAATTCACTCCGTGTTTAAGAAAAGAAAATAAAAATATGTTCTAAGTATTTTTCATGTTTACACGGATAGTGTGGGCAGTGTGACCGCTGAGAATTTTAAAAAAGTGGCACAAATAGTCGTTTTAGGAAAAAACAGTCGCATAAAAAAGTCGCTTTTGGAAAAAAAAGTTGCACTCCTTTTAAATCCCTTATTCAACTTTTTATTAATGTTTTTACAACTAATAAAAACAAAAACAGATCAATAATTCAACAACACAAAAAAACTTGATCCTAAATAAATTAAAAATAAGAAATGTATTAAAAAGAAAACATTCATTAAAAAGGAATTTTTGTACGAAGACACATAAAAAGTAATAAATTTGAAATTGCAAAAATAAAATAAAATTTTTATATAGTTTTATAAAAAATCGAATGCACTGTTCTTTAAATATCGGAATATCGTTTTTTAAATTTGGTTGACACAAAGACAGACAGACAACTAGTCTAAGTAAAAAACATATAGCACATTTAAACTACCCACTGGTTTTTTATCTCTAGGGATGTAATGTAATAATACACAAGTTCATATATTTAATTTTTTTCATATTATTTGAAAATTCGTTTCTGTACTTGTGTTTTAGTAATCACCTGGAATACAGTCTTCTAGTTCAGTATTTAATAAATGTAAAGCTGACATCCTTGAATTACAGGTCGTTACTTTTAATTTGTTTGCTAATTTATTTTAAACCAGCCCTGACTTAGGAAAAATTCTTTCAGCACATGCGCTGCTGTGGGGTAATGTAAAAATATACCCAACTATTTTATATAAATTTGGTCACAATGGCTTATTTAGATCATTTTTTAAACAACACACTGTATGCCAAAAGCTTTCAGCATGTTTAATTTCAAAAAACTATGGAATGCGATATTTGGGAATAACACAAATGTCCACATATGCAAGGTATGTGTTTATGTATGCGCATATGCTAGAATTTGTTTAACTTTCGTAACAAAAAAGGTACAAAAGTTGCAAAAATTTAAAAAAGCGGCAAAATAGTGTCAACATAAAGAAGTCGCACAAAAAGTCGCAGGCACTTAAAAAGGTTGCAAAATGCAACTTTAGTCGACGAGCGGTCACTCTGAGTGTGGGTAAAATCAAAAGCTGTTTTTCTTGCTAATTTTCTTCTGTGGTAACGGCATATGGTTTAAATTCTACAGTACTAGCAAAAACAATATAAAAAACTTTTGCTCTGACTTTAATTGTTTGTGTTTTGTTTTATAAAATGCCAATATTTCACACCCCTGATGTAATGAGAGTACTTAAGTTTCTAAAATGGTTAAGAAAATATCAATTTACCGAAAACTTGTCAAATTTTGTATCCCTATTCTCTCATGCTTAATACATTATGTTTTTACATTTTTCGGCATGTCGCAATACATGTATTACCGTAAAAACTAATAATTTAACTTCGTATTTCGCATTTGCAAGGGTACTTTATATTATAAACATTTAATTTTTTTCGATTTTTAAAGGCATAGAAAGAAGCAAAGTAAATAAATTATGTGAGTAACTTTATTATTCTTGTTTTGATACAAGATATAAATTATTCATTTAAACAATTTCGTAAGGATATCATTATTTAATAAATTTGGGAGGCGTTTACTTGAAAACCGCAAAATTTTTAAACTAAATATGCCAAATTTAGTAAACTAATTTTATATAAAAGCTTTATACTTTTAAATAGATTTATCAGTTACATAGAAACTAAAATCGTTGAAATGTCGGAAAAACTTAATAAAATTTTGTACAAACAAAATTTGCAAAACAAGGCAACAACAAAATCCTTGGTATCAATTGCAATAACTGTTGGTTGTAATATTAAATATGAAGCGCGATTCAAGGATCCTGTAAAATTGTAAGTTTACTTACTATCTAAATAGCTTTCTTGTATTATTAAACTAGCAACTAACACGTTACTTTTTAAGCGCAGTTTTAAATATTAACTTAAAAAAAGTACTAAATGCAAAAACGTACTAAAGAATAACAGAGTATAATTTGCTTAAATTTTTTACACAATCTTAGAAGAGAATCTTTAATTTGCTAGTTTTAAAAAAATTAAATTTAGCTTAATTTCATATCTCAAGAATCAAAATTTTAAAACAAAGAAAAAGACTATTCGAAATGTAAAAAAGTAGCAAAAATGCGAAAAAGTACTTTTTGACCACTTAATACCCTTTCGACTTCAATTTTTGCAAATTGTCGTTAATTTAAATTAATAGTTAAACGAAAAAAGTACTACAAATTTGAAATATATAGCTTTGGCACACTTAGAGAGTGCCCGAAAATACCGAGATAAAATGTTTGCCTTTTTTTCTACTTTTTTGGGACCAACAATTTAAAAAAAATTACATTCTTTAATAAACTTGTAGAACTCAATTGCGTTATAAATAAAGGTTAAAAAGCTCTTATATATGGGTAATTTTAAGAAAAAGGAACGTGACGCCAGATATCATATATCCTTTTTCAGTTTAAATGAAAGAAGAGACTTTTTTAAAAACTTTTACTCAAATATATATAAAAATTTAAGTCTTTCCTTAACAAACAAGAATAGTCTGATCTGACGTTACGTTACTTTTTCTTGGAATTACCCATACATACCCCATTAAGGTACAAATCATGATACAAAGAACCAGCTAGTCTCGTCGGCTCAGCTGATTAGTGCCAAAATGTCAAAACTATGCTCTCACTGTGAAAATAAAACAACAAAAATTATTGCTCATCGTTTTTTTCTATGAGATTTTGTTTGATACGTTGGTACTAATTTGTAGTTGTTGCAGGGACGAGATTACCTGATTAGTTGTATCATGGTACAAATTAAAAAAATAATTTTTTCCATACGTACCTATTGGAGAACCTATTGCATTATGTTTCTGCCTTTATTGGTTTATTGTACGTCTTGATGAGACAAATTAATGCCCAGACAAATGTCATAATCCAAATAAAAACAAACCGATATTTTTATACTAGGTTTTTTATACGCTGAGTTTGACGTTTGTCTAGACATGAATTTGTCTCGCCAAGACGTACAATTAAAAGCTTAAAGGTACCTTAAAAGTACTAGCAAGTATTTTCTACCTCTTTTCTACCACCTAAAGGTACAAAATTTAAAAAAAAAATACCAAGTAAAGTATTTATACTTCATCCCGTCGAAAAAAATTTAGTTATGTTTTTACCTTAATTGATTTAGACGTTGTAAAAAGTTACCTTCTGGTAAACAAATTCTAAAAAATATCAAAAACATAGTAATACTTTGTGGAGATCTGTCGAACGCAATTTTAATTATGTTTTTATTTATATTGGTACATATGTTACAAAAAAGGCCTAAAAAGCACCAATATATAATGTGTGCAAATAGAAAAAAGTACAAAACTAAATTCATATATTTCCTAAAGCTATCAACCGCACTTTAAAGCATGTTTCTACCCATCCGCAATTAGTACCCTTTTTGTGCCTTAGGATCCAATTTTTTAAAAAGTCTGAAAGATATATTTATATTTTGTCTAGACCTTTTGAACGCATTTTAAATGTTGTTTCTATCTTTTTTGGCTAAGACGTTACAAAAAGTACCTAAAACATACCAATATGTAAGTAGTACCTTTTTTCTGTGCCTTAAGGTCCAAAGTTTTAAAAAAGTACTAACAAATTATTCATATTTTTCTTTAAACTGTCGAAAGCATATTTAATTATGTTTTTGCATTTTTTAGTTTAAAAATTGTAAAAAGTACCTAAAAAGTACGAATATATAATTTGTACCCTTTTTTAACCCATTAGGGTCTAATTTTATAAAAAAGGCAAAAACATATTTATATTTTTTCGAGGCTTGATGAATGCGAATTGAATTATTTTTCAATTATTATATGTTCGGAAGTCAGTCAGTGATTAACGTTGTTCCTTTATATATATGTAGATAACAAGTCTTTGAGTGATTACTTGTTTACCGAACAGAGTAATTTCTAGAAAAAAAATAAAGAGTCTTTTGTTAAATTAAAAAAATATATACAAGTGAGATTGCTTTTTAAATAAAAATATCGGTATATACGCACGTTATTAATAAAAGTCTTTGTTAATTCTTAACTCATATATTTTATATATTATCTGTGTGGCAAAAATGCATATCGCGCAACTATGTCATAATTCGGGATGTAGCCATTTAAGAAATAATTTTTATTTTACATTTAAATAATGGCCTGACTTTTGCCCCACAATGATGTGTATCATAAGTTGATTTATATTCAATAGAAGAAGTGAATGTGAACAGTGCTTCCATATCTTTGTATTATGTTTTCCGAGTCAAATTTAAGGGAACCGGTTGATATTGAATTAGATTATTTTTTATTTTTTTTTATTTAATAGTTAAGTTTTTACTACACCATTTTTAATTGTATTTCAGAACTTTCTAATTGTATTTCAGAAATTTCTAAATCAATTTCAGACATTTCAAATTCAATTTTAGAAATTTCTAGTTGTATTTTAGAAATTTCTAATTCAACTTCAGAAATATCTAATTCAATTTCAGAAATTTATATTTCAATTTCAGAAATTTCTATTTGTATTTCAGAATTTTCTATTTCAGAATTTTCCAATTTTATTTCAGAATTTTCCATTTGTATTTCAGAAATTTCTATTTGTATATCAGAATTGTCCATTTGTATTTTAAATGGAAATAGAAATTCCTGAAATTGAATTTGAAATTTCTGAAATTAAATTAGAAATTTCTGAAATACAATAAAAAGTTCTGAAATACAATTGGAAATGTTGTAGAGCTACAGTTTTATTTAATTTTTCCTAAATTTTTTATTTAAAGAATAAGTTTGACTCTTATGCTGTTGTCAATACTGGGCCTGGCTGGACAATATTATTATATTTGGGAAAATCGTTCCAAATCAATGTTAGTATATGCAGATGTAAGTGCTTTAAATTGTCACTCATTTGCTCAAACAATGCCATAACTCAAAAAAGCTATTTCAGGAAAAACGTGGTTGAAGTTTTCGATTTGCTTACATTTGCTCTCTCTTCAAACGTAAAAAGTAGAAACAATTTAAAGATGAAATTTATGGACAGTATAAAGCGTAACATAACCAAAAATTCTGCATCATTTACTCCAAAAATAAATTTTTTGAATTATTACATTATTTGAGCAAATAATAAGCGATAAATATTCATCTCTTAATATCAAATTAATTTTATTTTTTTCAGGCTGTTCTCACCTCCTTTCAGACCTGGATTTCTTTCAGCAAACTAATTCATTTTGTTTTCACTCAACATAAGTTCGAAAAATTGTTGCGAATGGCAGAATCCTCGGAACTTTTGCAGGATTTGGAAATTCTTGAATTAGGTAATATTCGAAGATTATTAAAAATTTGCTAACAAACATACATATGTATATGTACATACACATGTGTAGATTATATTGGCTTTAAAACACTGTTTGACTTTAAGGATAATGTCTAAAGTTTCTAATTTTTTCGATCTGTAGAGCGATTTCTTTTCGTATATGAACCAATGCAGAGCAGTATTTGATTTTTAATTTTGAGAAAAACCGCACTCTCTTAGCCCAGGGGCGGAGCTATAAAATCACAAATGGCGGCAACTCGGACATGAACATTTTTTGTTTTTGATCAGATTTTCTTAATTTTTTGCATACTTAAGCCTTTTATAAAGCCCCTTAAAAAAATATAGTTAATTGGCTTAAAACTTTTTAATACAAATCGTATACTAATATGTTCACATCTGCTGTGTTTCTAGATATCCGTAATAAAAAGCATATAACGGAAGAAATTCGAACGATTCTTCTTGATTCCTGGATAGATATAAAGCGGCAGTTAAACTTCTATGTCTATAGTGTAGTTTGTGTAACAATCTATTATTATTCCACCTGTATCGCTGTCAACATCTACAATATATATACCAATGAAAACTCTACGGATTTTAAAGTTTTGTATCGTAAGTTTGATGCAATTGATCTGTTTTTTTAACAAAATATATGAAAATTAATGTTCGTATATATTGCACCATAGCACTGCAGGCATCATTTCCAATTTGGCGTGTTGGAGAGTTGCAATTCCCCTACTATTTAATAACATTTATAATAAGTACCGCTCAGACTCATATAGCAGGGATGTGTAAGTGGTTACGTAGTATATGGATATGTGTGTATCAAACTAATAATTAAAATAATAATAATTCTATCCTATAGCTGCAGTTAGCTTTGCTGGACCTTTTATTGTTATCTCAATACATGCTTTGGCAATGCTGAAAATTCTACGTCGACTAATTGCTTATGCGACAACAGAAAATGTTTTACCCCAAGAACGTGTCAAATACCTATTGGCCTGGACTAGATTATACCAAAGGATTTATGAGTAATTTGTAGTGATTAAAAAAAAAAGAATAATTACTGGAATATGAATTTTCAGATATATAAATGACTTAAATAATTTGTATTATATACAAAGTGTCCCACTGTTCCTTGTCAGTATGCTGGTTATATGTTTACTTATATTTGAGGGCAGTGTGGGATTGGTAAGTTCACTATCGCCTTAGTACCATATTGAAAGTGAATAACATTTATTAAATTTTTTGTCGTAGGGTAAATCTCTTGATGTTGTTATAAGAATGTTTTTATATTTTTCTGCTGCTGGATTTGAGGTTGCAATGTATTGCTTAAATGGTCAGCGAATAACATCAGAGGTAAGGTGTGGGCTTTATAATCGAAAATGATATCTTTAAACCTTAAGGGTAAGCAAGAGCTCTAAGTTTGATTGTGCCAAATCTTATATAACATCCAGTTATTTGTGTATCTCCAGTTATTCGATCGCGTTAAGTTTTTTTCAAAATATAAACATCAAAGTAAAACTACCTTATGGCAAGCCTGAAGTTGTTAGAAAATATAGTTTTTAAGATATATTTAGCGTATTAAAAATTCAATAAAACCGTACGGGGGCTAGCGGTGCCCTTGTTCCTATCCAATAAATTTTTTAAAGCTGTGAAAACTATACAAAAATTACTTTGTAGTGATTTAAAGTTAATAGCTGTTATAGTTCCGAGACACCACGCATTTAAGATTTTGCAAACTTAGTCCGTTGGTATGGGGCTGCCACTTTCAATGCTTTTATTCAATAGAAATTTGATCCAAAGTGTAGAACTTATACTAGAAATACATTGTAGAGTGTTTTAAATCAATATATGTTAAAGTTTCTAAAACAGGGCGTATGTAAAATTTTATTGAAGCGCCTCGTTTGATTGGGGGATAAGACTCGACTTGTTTCAATAAAACCAGTTTTTTAAGAGTGCAAATATTACCTTAGAAAAGCTTTATTCTATATTTGAATTCGACAAGTGTTCAATTTAAGTCATAGCGTATCAAAAATTTTATAAAATTTATTCATATGGAAGGTGGCTATGCTGACATAGGAGAACTTACCAAGCAACGGCTCTGATTGGTTTTAGCTTGGCAAGGTCCCCACCAATCTTGGTCCCTTCTTTCTCTTAGCTTTGACACCTCGTGGTGTCACCTGGAGTAAAACTTACTTACTAGTCACAATCCTTATTAGAGACACATTTTTTAACATAAGTCTTACCTGTCTCCATGCCCCAACCAGAAAATCGCAGATATAATTTACGAGCGCCTAGAGAAAGCATATTACCGCGGCCCGACCTTGATAATAAAATCGTCCTAGAACTTTTTAAATAAAATAAATAAAAAGGGAGAATATCTTTAGTCTAAAAATCGGCAAATTTGGCATCTACTTCAGAATATTCAATGTTGGAATGAGGCTAGAACTTTACAGCGGCAAAAAGATAACGTAACAAGCAGCACCAGATTTCAACATTTCGATATACATACATAAAGCAACGTGGCTATCACCAGATCAAACAACGAATAACCAGATTGATCATATTGTGATAGACGAAAGGCATTAATCCAGTGTGTTAGACGCGCGATCGATCCGCGGAGGTAATATCGATTCGGATCACTACCTTGTTGCAGCAAAAGTTCTCTGGATGTGGCCAAAAACGCACGATTCGACACAGCACGGAAGCTTGACGTTGGAAAGCTGCAGACACAACAACAGCAAAGTGTAACTTCTCAAGGTTGATTGCATAAAGAAAGCACTCCTTGTTCCGAAAATGTTGCAGAACAATAGAAAAGCATTGTCAACTTAATAATGGAACGTTTTTAACTATTTTTTACAATTTATTGACATATAGTTTTAAACAATGTTCGGCCCATTGTTTGACACAGTTTTTATTTAATTAGCAGGTTTGCCTTTAGAGCTTAACTCAATTAGTCAAGGAATTTACCACTAATTTCTCAACTTATTAATTGAAATATTCTTTGGTAAATTGGCTTCAATTAATACCTTAATTGCGTGGATTTGATAATTACGCAATTAAGGTCTATGTGTGAACATGGTATAATATTGTAATACCATAAATCTTTTTGTAGTATTATGGAAGCCCAAATGGTATGATTTGTGTCAACCATTTTGCTTTCCAGTTGTACAGGGAAACAGAAATTTAAAAACAAAATAATGAGTAAAAACAGTTTCTCTGCCTTTGAAAGTATTTTTTAATATTTTTTGTTAGTTATTAAAAGTCTCAATAAGTTAATTGAGATTATTAAATATAAACAGATAATAGTCAGAAATATTTTTAAGAATTTGGGGGAAAGTCTACTGATGATTTGGTGTAATAACCAATGAAATACATTTAGACATACTCAAACCAACAACAAACCAAAAAAAATCCAAAAATTAAAATATGAGCTTAAGCCAATATAGAAGGCGTTATTTTGTTAAAAAATTTACGTTAACATTTCTTTTATTTTTGATATAAATCTCTGGCACTAATCTCAATGCCTGTACGTTTTTGTTCCAATATAGAGCGAACGATTGCCTGTGGCTCTCTACAATAGTAAATGGTATGAAGAAAATTCGAAATATAAATTTATTACACTAATGATGATAATGAAAACCAATCGATCTATTGCCATTAAAGTAGGCGGTTTTACGACAATGTCTCTGGTTACACTTTTATGGGTAAGTTGTACAAATTACGTTCTAGTCGTATATTTAATAGAACCAAATTTTTTTTCATAAAATAATTTTTATTTATACTTATGTGCTAGATTATGCGTTCGAGTTTCTCTTATTGCATTTTACTGCGTGAATTCGATCATGAGTAAATAATTACTAAGTCATGCATGTTAAGGTATTACAGTAAAAATAAAAATACAAAAAGTTTTACAAATACACAAAAACTTTATTTAAAAATTTTTTAAACATGCTTTAACGAAAATTTCCTTTAAAAGAATTTTAAAGGATGATTTCGAAAATACACAATTAATTTAAAATATTGGCACATAAACGTACAATACAAATATAAAACTTTGTATGTAACACAAGCTCAGGTCTTGTTCGATAAAATGAGTTTTAAACTTAAAATGGTGGTTTAAGTAGAGTTTATATGTTTTAGATATTTTAATGTAATATAAACTATATAAAAAAATGCATGAAGTTATAAATTTAATTAAAATTATTATTCGAATAGTAAGTAGGAATTTACATTATTTAATACAATTTGTATGGAATAACATTTAAATAAAGGAAAATACAAGACAAACACAATTCTTCATACATATTTATGTGTAAATATATATGTAAAGAGGGCAGTTTAATTTGAAGTAATCATAAGGATACATATATATGTGTACTAAGGTCCTTTTGTTTAAGGCACTTTGTAGTTATCTAGTTTTCTATTTACTATTTCTTAATAAAGCTTAATAATGATTAACCTAAAAAAAATAAAAAAATATTCTGCTTTTGTTTTTTTTCAAAATTAAATTTGAAATTGCCTTGGCGTTCTAAATTTAATAAAAATTTCTTTTTAAGGTAGTGATTAGAAGTAGTTGTTAAGGAACCCATCATTTTAGGGCTCTAATCTACTTCTGGAAAAACAGTTGGCAGGCAATGCTTCCGATATTAAGCGAACATTATCAACTTCTTGCTGCAGTTCCATAAGTTCTTTTTCGTATTTTTCTACTGTTTTCTTTTGGATGTTGCGCATTTCGCGGAACTTCTCAATGCGACCAGTCAAATTGGCACGATTCACATCTAACTCAATAGCATCCAAACGTTTTTCTAAAGAAAAAATTATTTTATAAATAATTTAAATTTAAATATGTTTAAAAAAAATCTCACCTAATTTATCTAAGTCAGCCGTATTAATATCTTTGAGATTAATAAGTTCTTCTTTTATATCATCCAATTCGTTGACTGCTTTATCAATTTGTTTTTTAGCTTCTTCGGTGTCAGCTTTAGCTTGACCCACCTTAAAATAATTTTTTTACGAATTCTATTAAAATTTCTTTTCTAGAACAAAAATCTACTGACCTTTCGTTTGGCATCGTCTACAAGGTTGTCGTCTTTGCTAGACGATTCCTCTAGTTTACCAATATCGATTTCGGTTACTTTAACACGATGGTTTAGTTGATCGGCTTCGTCTCTTAATTTGCGGGCATTGACTTTAGTTTCGTTGGCCCGTTTGCGTATAAATTCGGCATCCTAATTAAAAGATAAATTAAATATTATTAATTTTCTTTTTCTTAAGCATTAGACAAAATTACCTTTGAGGCTTGCTCGGCATATTTTTGTTGTGCTTCTTGAGCATTCATTTTTGCCTCCTTGGCATTTTTGTTGGCACCTTCTAAATCTTGTTTGGCTTGCCTTATTAAATTTTCAGCTTTTTCGATTTCTTGTTCTATGCTTGGTACAGTTTGTAAAGCCAAGTCTGCCTTTTCAGAGGATTTTTGCACGTCAGATTGGAAACCTTTAATAATAAAAATAAAAATATTTTAAAATGTTTTTAAACTTTAACAAAAAAAAATTACCGGCCAAAGTATGATAGGTATTATTAGCCTCTTTCAATGTGTTATCGCCCTGCTCTACAGCTTTGGTAGCTTTATCAAAAGCATCTTGTGCTCTTTTCAAAAGCTCAATATCATCCATTTTTTGTTGATTTGCTCTGCAAAGTATTGAAAGTTGAATATAAATTGAAAATTCTATTAAAAAAAGACAGTATACCGCTTCAGCATTATATCAGCTAAACTGATCTCTTCCTCAAAGTCTCCAAAAAGTTCCCCGTTGCTGTTGGAAATACTATTTACTTGTTGCAAAAGTTCATCAGCTTGTTTGTTGGCTTCCATAGCTTCTTCCTTAAATTTCTTGATATCGATTTCAGGTGCAGTCAAACCGGATACATCATTTAACAAGCTTAACGCAGCGTCATAAACTTCATTGGCTTTACGTAAAGCTTCTTTTGTAGTTTGGGTGGCAGTGCCCAAGCCTTGTTTTACAGTCTCTAATTCCAAACGAACTTCAGTTCTCAATTCATCGCTAACTTGCTGTTGCAAATTAATGGCACTTTTAGCCAACTCATAAGCTTTCTCAACTGCATCATTAGCATCCTTGGCATTTTTCAAATCAAACTGGGCTTCAGATTCTAAACGGTCTGCCAAAGCTCTAGCTTCGCGGGAAATGTCAGATATTTGATCAGATTGTACACCAAACTCCACTGATTTATTTTGGGCCTTAGCCAGTGCTTGCTGTCCTTCATCATGCAGTAAGTCTAAGGCATTTTTAAGTTCAGTTTTTGCCACCTGTATTATATCCTGGGCAATAGTGTGGTTATGCTTAGCCTTTTCAATTTCATTATTAGCGGAGTCTTGCAAAGTGTCAGCACTATCCAAATGGCTGTTAATACTTTCCAAACGTTTGTGCAATTCATTTAATACTTCAACATAAGTTTTGCCACTATCACCGGCTCCATATTTGGCATCGTTTAGCAGAATGTCTACCTTTTCTTCAACCGTTTTTAATTTAGCCTCAAACTCACCATCGTTAGTAACGGGAGTACGAGCAATTTCATCTAAAGTAGAGCTTAAATTCATTAGCTTGACTCTGTGATCATTAGCGGCATCCTGCACAAGGTTATAGCAATCCGGGCAATCGATACAGCCTAAGTGACGATCGTATTTGTTTTCTTTACAACGATCACAACGCCTGCCTTCTACATTATCATTGCAAGGACATTGACCATTTTGGTCGCACTGGAAACCTTTTGAGCCACTTTCATCACACTCACAACGTTTACAGCCTTCTGAGGAGAAACCATAATGATAGACATCGCACTGATCACAGTGTAGTCCCACAATACCGGGTTTGCAAAAACATTGGCCTGTAGAGCGCTCACAGCTGGAATTATACGAACCAATTGGATCGCACATGCAATTTTCACAACCATTGCCGGACATAATGTTAAAATAGCCCGGTTGGCATTCAACACAATCGCGACCAATAACGTTTGGTTTACAATGACACTGACCAGTAACTTGGTCACACTGAGAAATGCCATCATTATTTTGTTCCGTTCCAGGAGGGTAACAGCTACAACGGTCACATTGTCCATGAGGCAAGGCCAGAGGGTCTCCAAAATGTCCGGGCAAACATTCATCACAGTATTTTCCAGCTGTATTGTGAATACATTTCAAACATTCGCCAGTAGTACGATTGCAATTACCCACAGCATTTGGATCTACATTTCCGTTACAGTCACAAGATTTACATGTCTGAACTTCACCATACAAGCCGGTAGGATCACCATAAAAACCATCCGAACATTGCTCACAACGAGCACCAAAATAACCAAGAGGACACTCGGTACAAATAACAGTATCGCCATTTATTTGCATGCAGGCGCCATCATTAGGACAAGGGCAACGTTTGCAGTCGTAGGGAGTACCTCCCAAAGCATTGCCATAATAGCCTTTTGCACACTGATCACAATTATCGCCTGTGGTGTTGTGCTGACAAATACAACGACCCGTCTCAGAATCACAAATTTCCGCATGACCATTACAATCGCAAGGAATACAAGGCATAAATGGACCACCTCTGGCCGGACTGTGACGATAACCAGGCGCACATGACTCACAAAATTGACCCAAGTAGCCCTCGGGACAAGTACATTGTTCAATCCAGCTGGCAGGCTGACCAGCAGCACCTCTATGAGCCGTTTGAAGTTCAACATCATCCAAAATGGCTTCACCTTGTTTGGAGTAAGTACCTCGAATCTTAATAGCTGTCAGATTGGAAAGTATGGAAAGAAATCCTCTTGCTGATTGACTGGGTTGCCATTGATAATCACGATGTTCATGCAAGCGGAATGTGTATTCCTTTACATCATTGTCGGGCATACCGTTATTTTGGGCGAAAATAGGCAAAGAGATTTTAGTACCGGCACCTTCCAATATAATATCACTGGCACTAGTACTAGGAGCAATTTGACCCACCAATTGTAATTTAAATTTTAAATCTCTGTTGTACGAAGCTCTTTGATCTCCCAAAAACCGTTCTGGTGCTTGGAAATACACATATTCATTGCCATGGGCAGTTGTACCAATACTGTGACTATATTGATTATACTTAATGTCAATATCACGGCTATTTAAATCAATAGCACTCCAACGTTCCTTGTGTTTATTGAAATTTGATGTTGTTGAGACTACAGAATAACCAGGTGCTGTTTGGCATTCTGAAGTATGACCGTAACAGAAACAGGGTGTGCAGCCAAAACGATTTGTCAAGTCAATGTTAAAGAAGCCAGGCTTACATCTGAAAATTAAAAAAAAGTTTATAACATATGAACTTTGTTTAAGTTTTGTTTTCCACTTATTATTTGACTTACTCATTGCAACGCTTTCCTTCCACATTATCCTTACAATGACAAATACCAGTTTCCGGATCACAAGAAGGCATATTACCAAATGAGCCACGTGGATCACAACCACAGGGCTGGCATCCATGTGTACCAAATTGATAGTAATTAGCCTCACAACGATTACATTTATCGCCGGTAACACCAGGCTTACATTGGCATTTGCCTTGGCTGTTACACTGTAACGACCTGGAACCAACCGGATCACATCCACAGTGTATACAATAGCTATCTTCGCGCATATAGAAATTTTCCTTACAACGTTCACAATTGGGACCATCACGATTGTCACGACAATCCAAACAGTGACCACCATGACCAGTCATATTGAACAGATGAGCATCAAAGAAACATTTATCAGCATAACCGTTACAGTTACAAGCTGAAAAGAGGAAAAAGTTTTAATATTTTTTAAATAATTTAAACTGAGTTAATCTCAGATTAGGTTGGGTAAGACTAGGTTGAAAGGAGAAGGCTTTATAGGCTTGTCCCGTAGGACAAATACCCATGCCCGTGAAAAGGCAAACAAAGAAAAGTAATCTCGGGGGAGAAGTTAACAGAAATCTGATGATGTCAAGAATTTCCCTAACACCTCCCAAGTGAGCCGCATCTGGCAAAATATCAGACATAAAAAATCAGACTTTTGCCTGTGGAAAAATTAAGTCCTGTTTCTTAAGTGATGTCTTTCTGTGTACTTTCAGCAAGCTTTTTTAATTGGTTTGTGCATTCCTTCAATTATGCTATAAGTTGGGGAGTTCTATGTTTTTGCAACTGTCTACGGGCTCTTTCTTTCTCAAACAAAATTTGCTCCACATTTGTTGAAAATATTCCGTTGTATTTCGTTCGGCGGTAGGTATAAGAAAACTGTTCCGCGGCTTTTTGAATATATTCATTAAGGCTACTTAGACAGTCATCAATATCTTTCGCAGTCCTTAACGGTAGGTGCGGCGAGCAGTGGTTGATGATATATTTTTTTTTATTTTAAATAAAAGAAAACCGCCAGTAACGATATTTTGAAGACTGTTGTTATTTGGCCTTTGGAGATTCGGAACAAAGTGGTATTTATTTGAACTTCGGTGGCTCTGAACCTTACAGCAAAGCCCACTGGCAAATGGGTTCATTATTTTTTTGGTTTGTCTGCCAACTAATCACCTTCAATACTAATACGGCGTTCCCGAACCTATTGGTTGTGCACTGGTTTTACCACTGACAATTTAACAATGGGCAAGATCAGCGACTAATTTGATTGGAGGGTAAAAAAAATAACCAAAACCAAAAACTAAACTGCAAAGTTGAGCTAATACGAAAAGAAGTTGATAAACCTTAAGCCAATTAGCTAATTAAAAAACCAATAGTTGTGCCTTGTTATTTAATTTTTTTTAACTTAATATCTTATACATACTATTGACTAAATACCACATAACTGGTTGAGAGTTTATTACATTGGTTTCCAAAGAATATTCCCAATGGCTGGATACACACCTAAAACACAGTAGCATTAACGGATAAAACAGTATCGTTGTTAACGCCAAGAATATTTTAACAAAACTAATTCATTACTTTCAAACATTCACTTACTTAAGGCGAAAAATTCTTTCTTATTACTAATTCCACAATAAAAAAAAAACTCAAGAAAACTAAAACCTTGTTCTAACCATTTAAGGTTTGGAGATTCAATGAGACACAAATAATCTTGACTGTATTGTAACATTTCACTGACCAGATTTATACAAAAAACAACACTTTCAACTACTTGCATACCTTTACATTCATTGACCTCCGTAGAAGTGGCCCTCTTCCATTTGACGTCATTGTAAAGTGGCAGGCATTTTTCACAATCTGGACCATCGGTGTTGTGGCGACATTCACAGACCAGTCTGCGTTCACCATTCATGCCAGTACTTGGAACACATTTACTAGCATGACCATTACATTTGCAACGTGCACCAACCGCAATATCAGAAATGGCATAAAAATATGATCTCAATACCTGGGCATCACCAAAGAGTTCATCTCCGAACGTGTTAAGACGATCTAAAGTAATACGAATGTCTGTTGCGGTAACCCATTCCTGAAAATAAAATATTTATTGTAGAAAATTAAAAAAGATTCGACATATTAGGAATTTTGGTTATAATCTAAAGCACATACCTGTAACTCAGCACTGCGTTCAAAGTTAATACCACTCGGACGACCTTCTAAAGTGGAAAAGGCAATTTCACCATCTCTTAAGGGCGAAATGTCACTGTACTCGCTGGTACATAAAGCATGAGCTTCACCTTCACCTTTACGTATGGCCCTTGAGTCGGTTAAAGCATAAGTATCTCTACAAGTTGCACTATAATATTGATAGGGTATCCAGGGGCAAGTTTCACAAGTACGTTTGTAAATGGCAAATGATTCTGGTCTGGGAGAACGGTACAACAAGCGCACATAAGTAATATCAAATGCTTTTTCTGTTTGAATAAAATAGTTTTTATTAGAATAAAAATAATAAAAGTTAAGTTAATGTTTTCATTTCTTACTTAAGTGCAGTGTTAAATTAACATGATTTGGATGTTGTATACCCTCGTACATGGTCTCCGATTGCCACCATGATGGATTTTGTGGATCATGCAAATCCGTCAAAAACGATGGATTGTGGTCTTCCCATCTATTTTATTTATACAGATTGTAAAAATTATTTTAATCTAAGTTTTAGTTTTTTTTATATACATATATATCAAATTACAGTGGAGTCCCGGCTTAACTAATGACGTAATATCAGGCCCCTTCGTTAAACATTTTAATTTGACCACACCAAATAGTCTAGGTGCCCTTTAAAAGTATCGACTGTTTAGCAAAGTACAAAAATAAAAGAAAACTAACGGCATTGTAACGATTTTTTCTTTTGCGTTTTGTTAAGTGATTCGCTAAAGCGGAAAAAATTTGTGATCGTTCGTTAAACAGGGTTATTTCAATTAAAAAATTGGTATTTGCTCATTCGTTATACCGGTTTTTTTTTTTAAATTGAGTATTCGTTAGAACGGGCTTCCACTGTATTTATTTTGTTAATATACCTGCAATATTCACAGTTCTTGTGGTTTGAGTTCATTGTTTGTACACAAAAGTGATTTTCACCCTGTTCGCCGCAAGTATTTGTTGCTTCGATTTGCAATTGGTAAGCAGCGTTTATGAACTCTGGCATACATTTCTATAAGACAAAAATATTTAAGATGATATCATTTTAGTATAAAATAGTGTTTTAGTAAAAGAAGAAGAAACAACTAGGTGTTAATTGAGTTAATTCTGTAAAAAGTCAAATTAATAATTTATTTTTAGAAACTGATTAATATAAATATTTGTATGAATATATGTTAATGAAGAATTTTTAGGCCTATAAATTATTGACTTTTCGGTCAAAAATGTTGCCTAAATGCTGCCCTTCTTTCTTCTATTTTCTTAAAAAGGATCAACATTCTTTACGGGTCATAAATTATTGTTTGATAATGTCGCCCTAAACGAATAAAAAGACAAGTATGAGCGCTATATTCGGCTGTGCCAAACCTTAAATACCCTTCCTATTGGTCTTTTTGTTAACCCAGTCACCTAATCTGGGCAAGTTGTTTTCGAATCCTCAATACTATAATCATTTGTGATGGACATAATGTACAAAGCTATCAGAGTTTTCGAAATAGAAAGCTCACAACATTTGAACAATTGTATCGACTTCCCTATCTTCAAGGATCCAGAATATATACTTATGTATTAAATGATGTCGCAAATTGATATCAAAGAAATTACAAATAGTATGGCTTTCTATGCGTTCTCGCTTTATACGCGTATTTTAATGTGGCAAGTTACAGAGAATGACGCGTTGAGGTCATTTGGCGCGACGCACGCCAAAAGTAGAGCTACTTTCTACTTTTGCATGCGTCATAAAGCGTCAAACCAACAGGCCAGCTGATTTTGGCTAATAGGGTTGACAAGTGTAATATTATTTTAAAAGCTATCGATAAACTATTGGAATCCAAATTTTTTTGCTTTGTTATTGTAGTAAAAAAATATTTTAAAAAGAAAACGATTTTTGCGATAAAGCTTTGCGAAATTTTTATAAATAAAATTTTGTTTATTTGCTGCAATTTATAAATGAATAAAATTTGTATTGAATTTATCGATTAGATATACATACGAAATGACATCTCTCTACAAACAAAGGACGCACCCAAAATCGTCTTTTGGTTTTTTAAGCCTTTTGTATGCACTTGTAGCACAAAATGTTATTTGCACAAACTCAACAAATTCTAAAATTTCTTTACTTTCCATTATAAAATATTTCTTTTTATTTAAATTCACAAACTTTTAAAGCAGCTGATAAAAACAAAAAATTCTATGCGTCAAAGCGTTGCATGTTACTTAAGACGCAACGACGTGCAAAAAGTTTAAAAGCCACAATGCATTGCGACGTTGGCGCGTGCCTTGGAATTTCAGCTTAAAGGGTTTAACTATACCTTTAATCAAAATAAAAAAGAAAAAGCAACTTATTTTTTTAATCAGTTTTTTGTGAAAAGTGCTTTGGGAGTTATTGTTTAATAAATTAGTTGATTTAAAAAAAGCAATAGCTAAAAAGTTGTAAATGTATTGAACGTCACTTTTAAGATGTGTTGCACCAAATTCAAAAAATATATGTATGTTTATATCATTATTAAGTTAGTTATTAATTTTAACCAAATAAAGAATAAAGTAGTAAATGGATATCATGTAAACTTACTTGAGGTTTATTATATTTATCATAACATTCCAAGGCTGGCATAAATGTGGTGGGCCCATGACCATATGACAATTGTGGTCCATTACTTAGTAGCAACATTGTCATAAGAGACCATACGATGATAGAATGTTGAGTGGAGCTTAAACTCCACTTACTGCGTTTCATTGTTGCTATTTTTGTTGTAGTATTATGTGACTTCTTGTATGTAATTTTTTTGCGTTTCTGTTTGTTATGCTTTTGTAGATTTGTTGTTTTGGATTTCTTAAGGAAAATTGTGTTTGCGAGTATGTGTGTGTGCAATTACTGCTATTAGCAGTTTACGGCACAAAAAAACGTAGCTTTTAACAAAAAAATTATATTTTTTAAATTTTTTAACACATTTTCACTAAACAAAAGAAGATAGAACAGATTTATATTTTTTACATTTATTTTTTTTTTGGTTTAACTTTTGATTTTGAAGAATTTTAACAACTTTTTCAATTATTATTTTTTTCCAACATTTATTTTATAATTAAATCCTCATTTACGTGAACTAAAAATATGTTGGCAAGTCTTTAAAAGAAGTAAAGCTATGTATGTCTAGCCAAAGACAGATTAAAAAAATATTTCTTTTATTATTATTATTATTATTATTATTATTATTATTATTATTATTATTATTATTATTATTATTATTATTATTATTATTATTGTTATTATTATTATTATTATAATTATTATTACTGAAAAATTTTTACATCAGGTAGGTACCAAATTTTATATAACAAACTAAATTTGGGTAATTAAAAGGTAGACAAGGATATAAATAAACATTATTTCTTACAAATGTCTGTCCAGAAATCTGGTTTTGGTCCATATATCGTCATAGAAAATGCAAAACGCCCTATCTAACATTTTAAAAACTTTACAGGAGAAGCAAAAAACTTGTTTAAATGAAAAATATATATTAAAATTACACAAAATTTTGCACTTAAAGTAAAAAAGGCCCAGGAAATTCATTTTTGCTGAAAAAACTTACACAGAAAAAACTGAGTTGTAGAATCAGTAACAAATTTCAGAGAATCAGTAAATATTTTGTCTGGCTGAGGACCTACAACGAAAGTTGTAAATTTAGACAAACAATTTTGCAAGAATTTTAGTTTCTCCTAAAAAATTTTGCTGAGCTGGTTAAATATTTTATTTGTCTAGGCGAAAATTTTGTTTGATTTAAAAATCAAATAATAATATTATTAGAGACTATTAAATAAATTGACTAAAAAAATAAATTATTTTGAACAAGAATTTGTTTGAAAAAATTTTTTTGTAGTTTTTTGTGTGTTAGCTATTTTAATATTGAAAAAGTTACGTTAGTTAGGCCCTCTTGATTTGTTATTTAATGAAACAAAAAGTCCTATCTACATCGGAAGGATATACATATTTTACTAGATATCTATTTTTTTCGTATTTTTGTATTTTTTTACATAAACCTAGCGTCGAAGGAAACATTTTTCTGCACACTTACAGTCGTTTTCCACTATGTTTTACAAAATATTTGTTGTGCCTAATCGCCTGGAATCTTCAACTGTAAAACATTTTTTGTTTAAGTTATCAACAAAAGTTTTAACATAAAGCTGTTTCTTTTTCCACGATAGTTTCCACAAAAATTCAAACGTTACTAGTTGTAAATTATAAACAATAAGTAAGAAACTAGTTTTACAAAAATTTGACTCGCAAGCCTCCTATCTGTCTAGGCTTTCCAGCAATTTGTTTTCCTTTTGAAATTCCTTTATATGCCTTACTATCAATTCTGTTAAATTGATTATAACACCCCTTATTTATTTTAAACTGTTTTAAACTGCTCTCTTCGTCACTATTAATTTTTAAAAATTTTAAAATTTATTTATTTTCTATATAAAAATGCACCTGGATTAAAGGTAAAAAACAGATTAAAAAAAGACGACTTTCTCGAAAGTAATAGCTTTAAAAACCTATGCTTCCAAGTTTCGCTTTTGTAAACTATTTTTAATAAATATACTGAAACAATGGGTCTCATGCATAAAAAGTGAGCTTGAGCTCGGACTCGATTTTTTAAGTAAAAGGTGCTTGTCGTATGCATAATAAAATTTGATGTATTTGCTTTTACTCACTGCTCATGTTTGATCTCGTCTTGCTGAGTTTGAAGTAAGTTAGATGAGCTTGTGCTCATTTTCATATGCATAAAAACCAGCTTTTGCTTTATTTTGTGAGCTCTTGCTCAAATTTTGTTGAGCATGCCTTTTAGTTGACTCGCGTACACTAAAAAGGAATCATGACTGAATATTTTGTGCCACAAAGAAATACAAAATACTACCAACAGCGTAAATCAAATTTAGCAAGTGAGGATAAAAAATTACACAGGTTTGTATTTTTAATTATTAATTTTTTTTTTATAAAATTAAAAATTAAATGATAAACACATAGGTTTGATGATAGTAGCATCTGCTGGTTGGCTAAATACTTTTTTGAGGAGTCAGAAGAAACACGTGGGGGTGCCCTCAGCAACATTGATAAAATTCGACTGTATTTAAGATTTTGTGCAGATCCTGGGTTCCAAAATGGTATAGCCACAGATATTGAAGTCCATCAATCAACTGTGTCGTGAACTATTGCGGAAGTTGTGAAACTTATATCTGCCAAAGCAAGCGAGTGGATAAAATTCCCGAAAGATGCAGATGAAATAAAAGATGCTCAAATGAAATTTTTTATGCGACATTTCATGTTAGCTATTTTTTTTATTATATTTTTTTCCGTTAATTCAATGGCAAATTTTTCCTTAATTTCTATTACACATGTTTCTATTGTATGTTTTTTTTATTTTTAATGCTTGGTAATTGACCCTTTTCTAGTAAACATTTGTTTTGTTTTAGCTTTTCTACTAAAAATTTAGAAATGTCAGTTTCTATTTTAATATTATTATATGAATCTACTTCACTTTCACTTGACGACATGTTTACACTTCAATAACAATTATACGTTTGATCTCTATTTGCTCAAGTAATTGCAATTGGTTGGAACTCATTTTTATGCATACGAAATTCAGCAAAAGCTGTTGCTGTTTGATTGAACTTGACTTACGAGCAATTGCTCACATGCCTCAACTCAGCGCTTTTACTCGTTTTTATGCATGAGACCCATTGCCATAACGTAAATATTGTAATAACACTATGCTATAAGTAATAAAAAAAAACAGTGCCAACAGGATTGTGGAGCCATCCTTGGCAGCATAGTGTTATGTAGAGCTTTTTGTATTCAATAAATAATTGCATTCGTAGATAGGGCATTTTTGTTATGTTAATAAAATCATTGTTTATTGTCGGAAAATTTTTAAATTTTGCGACTGACGTATCTTGACCTAACAGACCATAATTAATAAAAAAGTAAATTTTTAATTTTTTGTTAGATAGGGCGTTTTGCATTTTCTGTGACGATATGCAGATATGTATGTACATATATTAGGGTAACAATCAATTATATGAAAAAAAAAATATTAAAATTTGAAGGCTGCCTCAAGTAAAATTGCGACACTAGATTCTAAATATCAGCACTCAATTAAAAACTCACCTAATCGGACAAAGTGTTTTGGGGCGCATCGAGGTCAAAGGTACAATATTTTTCGAAATTTCGCTGTTTGTCTATATTTATAAAAGAACAGCGTTAATGACATTCTGAAGGTATACCAAATATGAAAAAAATTAGTAGATTAATATTTGCTTAACTAAGCAAGATAGAACAAAATTAAATATGTATCGTATTTAACGCAAAAAATAAGCGGACCGATGTCAAGCACTTTTTGGATCCCAAGGAGTAAAAGAAATTAAAAACTATATTTTGTATTTTTTAAACCAATAAAAAAAAACATTATTAAAATTGCATTCGATAAGTTTTTAAGAAAATATGATTAGATTTTTTTGTATTTTTTTTCAAATATTAATACTAAGGGGTAATAAGAGGGTAAAAATATAAATTGGTACTCTTAAGACACTTCTTGTTACTTATAAGCAAATAAAGATAGACAAAATTAAAATTGCGTTCCACGGGTCTCGAAAAAATATGAATACATTTTTGGAACTTTTTTTTAATTATTAGACTTTAACGGACACCTGTATTTGGGTCCTCCTTAGATCCTATTTGTAACTTCAAAATTAATAAAGATGGACACAAAAATTAAACTGCCTTCGGCAGGTCTTGCAATATTATGAATATGTTTTTGGTACTTTTTGAATTTTTTCGGATGTTAAAGTCGAAGACATAAAAATAAAAAACTAGATTTTAGATAAAGATTGTGTAGAAAATCGTGCAAATTTAACCAACACTTTTTCGTATTCATTTATGTATTTTTGGTAATACATATTTAAAAATTTTGCTTACAGAGTAGCGCGCTATTCTTAGAAAAGAAAGACTTCGTTGTATAAATAATGTTTAAGTGCCAAAGATAATATTTGATAAATGAATAATTAATTTTTATTTCTTATATCATAGCTTATATATAAATCTTTATTTCCACCCAATAAAAAAATATTTAAGAACTAAGAAAAAAAAAAATAATTTAGAGGGTCAATACTACCCAAATGACTACCTAGGCTAAGTTTTCAAGTTATTCGTTTTATTTTTTTTTGTTAAAAATAAATAATTCTCTTTGTTGTGTTAAAATAATACAAAACTAACGAGTTTAACAATTTAATTTTATATGCTTAAACTTGAAACTTTCTCACTTCTAAGCTTTGACCGCAAAGCGCGTCAAGAAACCGTTGTCCGATTTGATTAAAATTTTTAAGGCTGAGCCTTTAAGCCTTGTGCCAATGTATTTCGCCTGGCAAAATTTTAAATTAAAATAAAAAAATTGGCTGTTAAACTGATGTACATATGTACTTGATCGGTATGTTTTTTTATCTGGTTGCTTGTGCAGAAATCGGTTTAAAAAAATATTTTTCAATTGGTATGAACTCATGTTTTTTATTTATTTTTTTTATTTGTTTATTGATTCTAATAGTATAAACATCAGTACTTTTATGAATATACATACATACTACATATGTTGGTATAAATGCGTGTTTATGTTTAAATTATATTTACAAAATTTGTTAAAATAACAAGTAAGAAAGTTATAGTCGGTCAAGCCCGACCATATTATACCCTGTACCATATTTGTTTTAGGGCTTTATGAAAAAAAATTAATTGATAAGATTTGTATTCAATAAAATAGTATAATGCATAAGGATAAAGATGTGTGCAAACTTTCATGAAGATAAAAAAAATTTGAGCCAGTAATAGCCAATAATGGTGTCCGGGAGGACACTTGTATAGGTGATATATCAAAAATAAACCGATTTTGTTCAGTGGTTAGCACGTGTACGAAATTTGGTAAAGATAGTGTAATATTTGAACCATTAATAGCCGAAAATGCTTATTACGGAAGGACCTTTTTATTGGGGATATATATTAAAAAATGGACCGATCATTCTTTTGTTAAGTATACTGATTTTAGGCATAAACATAGACCCATGTGCAAAATTTTATAAAAATCAAGTAATATTAAAGTCGGAAAGAGTCCGTAATGCTTATTTCGGAAGGACATTTGTATGAGAAATCAAAGAATAGACCGATTATAAACAAAAGAATATGCCTCATGCCAGTGCCAAAAAATTATATGTGCCAAATTTCTTCAAAATATCTTCAAAATTGCGACCTGTAGTGTGTTTACAAGAATATATAGACACCTTGTCATAATGACAAACGGACATGCCTAAATCGGTTTAGGAAGTGATTCTGAGTCGATATTTATGCTTGAAAGTGGTTGTAAGACCAATAATTTTAGGCGTTACAAACATCAGCTCAAACACATAATACTCCTACTACGTATGTGGTTCCGATATAATAATGAAAAAGTCAACAAAACTTTTTGAAAACACGCAAATGTTTGTAAGGGAATAGCTTGTACGAGTTGTTGTATAAATAAATGATGTCATTTAATAGGATGTCCCAAGCCTTACGGAAATGCCAGAGTTTATGTGCAAAAAATTATAGCTGGTACCCTAAAACTATGCTTAACAATTTTCCCTTAGGACTTGGGTTGTTACTTGCATTTTGAGAAAGAAGGACATTTTTTCTCAGTAAGGGGTCCACCCGTCCGGACCTATGTTTATTTTAGGAATCGAAAAGTGACATACATATACGTATATCAGTCCGGTTGGGTGTCGATGCATTCTCTTCTTAAAAAATATTTTTTTTAAATGCTTTACATTCTTCCATACATAAGTTTTAAGCGTACTTTTACGAACTTTTTTATTTTCCATATTTTCAATTTATTCTGCTTGTAAAGTAGTATGTTGGAGCATACATAGGGTGACCATTCGTACTGATTTCATCAGTACACGTACTGATTTCTCATTTGGTGTACTGATTAAAAATTTGTGTACTGAAATGTACGGATTTTTGGAAGAAAGTACTGATTGTACTGATTTTTCAAGATGATTTGATATTTTAAATAATTTTAGTCGAAAAATTTGTTATATTAGAGCAAAACTAGAAAATAAAGCATTTTTCTAGCAACAGAAAGTGCATTAAAATTATTTTTTATCGATTGGCAGCTGTCCAAAATTATTATATTTTTTTAAATTTATTTTCTGAATCAAGTATTGACCTGTGACCTGTTCTTTGATTACAGAAATATATAGACACCCAGACGGACGGACAGACATGCTTTAATTAAATCGGAAAGTAATTTTAGTTCATTGACTATAGTTGAAGGTGGATCTTAGACTATAAGAAATAAAAAGCGTGCCGATTTTGACCCAGAAATAAATGGTCCCCCTAAGCATACATGTGGTTAAAATTTAAACTTAAAATGGAGCAAGGTAACGGTTGGATCTGTCAAAAAAAAAATTATTGGAAGCTTTTGAGCCTGAATTAAGATTTTTGCAAACAAATGTGGTAAAATAAGGAAAAAAAAATTTATTAATATTTTACAATTAGGGGATTCACAAGGTGTCCTATTAAGCCCTATTGTCATATTGTTATTAAATTTCACAATGGTTTTGTTGTCTTTTATACAAAAATAGTTCATAAAATATACAACGTCGTTTAATGTGCTTATTAAATTGTCACAACAACTCCAAATACACCTGCGCCGAGTGTCCAATAGTTGGTAAAGGTTTTTAAACTATTGTGGAAATTTTATGACAATAGAACAAATAGAACACCTTGTGAATCCCCTAAATGTTAAAGATATATATGCCAGTACATATTGCAGCTTAAACCTATAACTTTTCGTGATTACGCTTTTTTTTAAATTATTTAACTAGTGTGACAACAGCCACTAAGGTGACGGGCCATAAGGCTCCGAAATACAAATAATTTGTTAGTTTTAAATAAATATTTCTAATGTTATTACACACGCTTTGACAAGGTTTTATTTACGCAGTCTCTTGGTTGCCTGTTTTTCTTTACTTCTAACACCTAAAAGCATCCAATTGCATCATTCCATTTAAATAAGTATGTTGTATGTACATATATGTTTCCCCGGTCAGATATCATTTAGATACACTAAAAATCTTAAGGATTTATAAAGTTTCGTCTGCTGCTAAATTTAATTTGATGATTTCATTTTTGCACAAAAAACAAGAAAAACATAACAAAACTACTTAACTTGCATTTGTAGCAATAATACATTAATTTGAATTTAAAATTTCTTATGATGTTTGACTCAAATTTCTGTTTGATGCATTTAAAAAGGTTAAATTAATTTAATCTTAATTCTTGTAGTTAAAAACAAATTATATTTACTTGTATAAATGTTGTTTTGCTCATTTTTATTTATTTGGTTTAAGATAACTAAACACTAAAAATTGTTGCACAGTATAAGTAATCTAAACAGCTATAAAGTGTAATATGATATCATTATGAAAATATATTTTTTCCTTTAACTTGAACATAAAAAAAATTCCAGAGTTGGTATGTTTGTACATGTTTGCAAATTTGCTTAAAGAATGTAGCAAGATCACTTATGTTGGCATTGAAATTATGAGAATGCAGGTCATTTGTTTAACTGTTTTATGTGAAAAATGTAACACAATAATACATTTTTATTTAAGAAATACTACCTGTAAATTTTAGTTAATCTTTAAATTAAAATATAACGTAAGGATAATTAAGAAACTTTCGTATAAACTAAAAAATTAATTTGAGAAATTTTATGTGGTTTATAAAATCTGCTTCTCTTAAACAACATACAAAAATGCTAATTCAGTTTGAAATTATTTCCACATGTATTTCAAGACCTAAATTCTTATCACGAAAGGAACTTAATTTTATACCAAAACTAAAAAAATTATTAAGCACAAACAAAATTAAATCCACAACGGATGTTGTGCTCTGAAAATCTTAAAGATTTAAAATAAAAAGTTTAAAATTGTAATTTCTTTTATAAACTACACAAACAAAAATTATATTTTTTTCCTATACAAACAAATCAAATTAAGTACGTATATTTTGAAAAAAGTACAATGAGCCCAGTGACTAGTTTGTTATATTATATTCTCAAGTAAAATTTCTTATCAGTGGAAAAGTATATAAAAAGAAAGAATAAAATTAAAGCCGGGTTTTTGTATAACAAACTATTTTAGTATCTTTTAAATTTCTATTATTTAACAAAAGTGATTATCAAAAATCGCTTTTACATACATAGTTGATTTAATGATGGAGCATTTTTTTTGATTTGGGAAAGATTGTGGGTTTTTGTCCTATATACTTGGACAACAATTGAAATAAAAAAAAATATTTTTTCCATTTTTTTACTGCCTTGCATTAGCAATTCAAATATCTGCATAAAAGGGTTGCCAGATTCAAATAATGTTAAACTAAAAGTTTTTTTTAGCAAATACATGTCAGCATAGAAGGCACATATATAGAAAATAGGTTATCATTTTCTCTCTACTGCCATGTGTTGATTTTTAAAGAAATTTTCTAGCAAGTACCCATTTGGGAGCTGAAAGTTAAAGTTTAGTAAAATCAAGCAAAAACGCGTTACATTCGGCTGTTTCGAGTCATTTCATATGGTATTTTTGTATTCCCTTTGAGTCAATATAGCTGAGGTGTTTTCCAAATGTTAATATCGAAATAAAATTATTTTGCGGCAGGTTTCTGATACTAAAACAGGGGCGTAGGGATAACCGGCCAAATATTTCATATTCGCCAAAGAGTTGGTATTCACCAAAATATTGCATTATTTGCCAGTGGATTAAACGGCTGATGTTAACAACCAAATATAATAACTAACAACCGAACAAAGAGTACTGATAATGAAAATTGTAGCTGTATTTCTACTCTGCTAGTATCGGTAAAGACCTTGTTTTTTCAATACAAATGTTCATTTCTCAACTTACGCTTATAGAGTAAAAACTAAAAGAAATTAATTTCTTCATTTGCAAAAAATAAGAGTTTAGTCAGCCGAAATAAAAAATTAAATTATCTTAAAACAAATAGTTCAACTATAAATAAATAAAAAAAAAAGCACATAAATAAAATAAAAAAAAAAAATTATTTTTTAATATATTTTTTTTTTGCTCCAAACGCTTAAAAAATTTTGTTTCCTAAAAAGACGCTTAAGCCGGATATACATACATTTATCCAAAAGAATATATAGATGTTTGGGATTTAGAAAGTTGAGGACACCAATATGTACTTGCTCTTTAGGAAAATATAAAAAAATTAAAAACAAGCAAGAAAGTTAAAGTCGGTCAAGCTCGACCATATTAAACTCTACTCCACATTTGTATGGGGGCTATGTGAAGTTGCGATGCTACTTCCAGGTTTTCTTTAAAAAAAAATCTTAACAAAAACCATTTGGAAGATTTGAGGTCAATAGTTTTGATTATTTCCGACATATTTCGTATCAAAAGTTTGATAAAAACTGCTCGTTTGTATGGGGGCTTCTGCTTCCATCCAAATATATTTTTTTGCTAAATGTAGGAGTTGCTGTGTACAATTACTTCTTGCAGGACACTTAAAGTCGATATTAGTTATATGTAGTTTTAGAGACACATAAAAAAAAAAAAAAATGTTTATTTGTATGGGGGCTGCCATTCCCTCTGATCCTATCCAACTATTTTTTCCGAGGGGTGTTTAAGTTTC
The DNA here is from genome assembly GCA_963583895.1 of Melanophora roralis. Lineage (NCBI taxonomy): Eukaryota > Metazoa > Arthropoda > Insecta > Diptera > Rhinophoridae > Melanophora > Melanophora roralis. The sequence goes on along the minus strand of OY757189.1, from coordinate 32,230,677 downwards.
CGAGAAAAAGCATATCAAAACTTTTATAAAAATTCTTCTGTCCCTATTAAAAACAAAAATTTTTTCATAATTAGGCCGCCGTCTGTATATATAGGAAGTTTTGTGACAATATTCTTTATATTTGCTGAGATATATAGGGATATATGCATGGGTTTTGTCCAAAAAAAAAAATGGGTTCTTTAAGGCTTTTGCTTATATCTCAGTCCATGGTCAAGCAATCTCGCCGAGTTCAAATAATGTTCTGCCCAGGAACATTTCTGATAGTTTGACACCATAACGTTATCCGTTTGATATTACCTCGCTCCGGAATCTTAATTTATATATATAGTATATGGCTAAATCGACATCCCTGTCTTTAAGACTCTAAAATTTATGTACATATACATATACTTTGTGGGGTCGCAAATGGATATATACGAAATTACAAACGGAATGACAACTTGATGTACATATACTCTTATCACTGTGTAAGGATATAATTAAAAATTTGAAAAAAAATTTTTTTGTCTAATTTTTGATATTGCCAAACATTTATTTTTTGTGATGTTTTTGGGATAAAACATTAAGAAAAAAGTCTAAAATTTTTTTAATAAAATGGAATTATGTATATTTATTTAACATTGACTTAAGTACAATATTGCTAAATATAGAGTTAAGCCTTTTAACCAAAACAATATCAGTTTTTGAACATAAACAGTGGGCAAAGCAGTCCCCAATCTCTCCAAACTGATTATCGAGTTTTACTACCCTTTATTAGTAGAGTTAAACCCATGCCATCCTGTTTTTGAATTGTGTTGCACAGTGCTATTATTTAAAGGAACTGAATAAGTTCAAATTCTTTTAAGATCAGTAAAATGCAATATTTTTAACTTTAATTTTTTTTTCGATTCCTCTAATTTAAATTTTATTTGGGAAGTAGTAAAAAAAAATATATTAATTCTAAAGGATTCTTCAACTAATTTAAAAAAAATGGATTTAAGTGAGTAAAAATAAATTCTTATTCGATTTCTCCAATATGAACTTCTGATAAACAGATTGTTTTAAAAGTTTCGTATGTTATTATGTTTTATCTTTATTTATCTTTATATCTTTTATATTTATCCACACAATTTGTTTTGATTCACTTATGTTGTTTAGGTTTTCGTATTTCATTCATCGTTATAATGCTTTTACTACATTTTATTTATTTATATGTTTGAGTTTGTTTTTGCACTCTTTTATACATAAAATAAGCAGGTAAAAATGCGATACCACACTTCAGTTTTCTCTTTTGCTTTAAAAATAATACCTGAAGGCAGTGTTGCCATTAAGTAATTTTTAAAATACGTATAATCACTCTGTTGTAATCTTAATGGATTTTTACAATTTTATTTTTGAAAAATTTAATTCAAATGTCAACAATTATTTTTAAAAAAGTAATGTGAAAAAGTGTTTAAACATTTTAATGGTTTCTTACTGGCATCCCTGTACAAAAATACTTTGGATTCTTTTTTTCTTAGTCAATTTAACAAAGGCCTACTTCTGAATCAACTCTTTTTAGGGCAATTAAGTCCTTATGTTACAGTTCCCTTTTACATGAATGATATATAATAAGTAAGATACTGCGATGTCACAATATTTAGTTGAATTAATCTAAAATAAACTATTTCTGCCAAAATAAATATCAATTATTTTCGAAGAAATGAAAATTTAATCAAAAGTTTAAAAAGGAAGCGGCTTTTTTAAATCGTGAGCTTTACTTTGTCCAACAAATTTTTTTTTTGTACATAATTATGTACTTTTTTGCCTCGAAAATAATTGTTTTTTTTTTCTGTACCTTCAGGAAAGTTTGTAAGCCTAGTCTAAAAAGAATCATTCAATAAATTCCAAATGTCGTTCGTTTTCATTTCGATAAGCCAAGCTTGTCCTTTTCCTGTTTTTTATTTTTGAATCCCTTAAATAAAAATAAAAAATTTCTAGGTAAGCTAACTTAAAAATATTTGCAATGTTTTGTCAAAAAGTTTCGTTAGTCAGGTTTAGGGACTACTTATCATTTTAACACAGCACTCAAAACCCGATTATAACTACAGTTTTAAAATAAATAGTTTTTAAATTTTTTTTAATTGTTAATTCAGGCATAAGTAATTATTTTTTTTTAACAAGAACGTAAATGCTATCAAACGTGGCAGCACTGTTGAAAATGTATCTTAAAGGTTCACTCACTCTCTGCCAGAAAATGTGAAAAACAACAAGACAACAAGATATAATACAAGAAAAAAAGGCCAACACCAAACTGTGTTGTTGTATTGAAGTAAATACATTTTCAAGTTACAAGATACACAATCCTCAAGATGAAAAACAATTTTTTTTTTGAAATTTTTTAGGTTTCGTTTTTCAAAAGTACATTTGCTTGTAGATATGAACATATGGATGTAGATATAAAGAATTTTTTATATAAAAGATTTTTCTTAAAAATATTCTTTAGTTTTTATTGTTATGTTTGTTGTTGTAGGATTTTTTTATGCACTAAATAAGATCCATTTTTTTTGTAAAATATCAGAACACGTACTCAAATTATTTTATATATAATCGTGCATCATTTGCATTCAACATTTGTTAGAACAAATATTTTTAATTTTTAACATTTTTATTAATTTAATATCACTTTTTCACTTTTTTGTAATTTTTTAGAAAACATGTGTTAATTTATTTTTTAATTTTCTACTTGATACTTGCTGAGTATTTAATTTTTATTTTAATATATTGGGTGTATTGCACTTTTATTTTATTATGCCATTTCATATATCATGACTTCATTTCTATAATAAAAAGGCCGATATGTAAATGAAAACTAATCAAAACTTTATTTGTTTATCCATTTTTTTTAATCTATATATATTTTTTTCTTTCCGTTTAACATAAATATCTATTTATTTAAATACCCGTTTTCTTGAACTGTAACCAACCGTTAACGAGGATGTCCAATACTCAACTGGTTGTTCTTCAACTTGCTCATATCTTTTCAATCCAACTCAGTCAGTCACTCCGTTGTATGTACTGCTTTTCGAAGCCGAGTGGCAGAGTACACTTATCAGGTAGGAGCGGTTCTACAAAAACAACTAAAACCGTCATAAGAATGTCAGAGACAAATTACAAAAACTCACAAAATCTTTCTTCTTCCTTTTGAGCTTTTCTTACGATACTACAGTTGTTGTTAGTATAAAAGGAAGAAAATACATAAACATAAACAAAATTTGACATTAATATAACGAAATACCGTTACTCAGCTGTTTATCTGAGGCTACCTGATAAGTGTACCCTGCCGAGTGGTGATCGTCTCTGGAAGATTTATATGTATTTTGCTTTTGTAAACAAAAACAAAATACACATAAATTGACTTAAGACGATCACTATTCGGACTCGAAAAACAGCACATTAGTTTCGATTGTATTGTAGACATAACAAAGTTGCCAGATAAATTTAGCCCAACATCGTCAAAATCGTGGAAACAATTAAAAAAAAACTTCAAAGAATCGTCAAAACTAAAATTAATGGCTTTAAGAACTTTTTTTATCAATTAATAAAAAAAATAAGGGGAACAAAGCGCTTAAAGTAGTTTCGCCAAAAAAAGGCAAAATTTTATTATTTAAAGCAAAACAAACTAAAATTGAAAAAACCTCAAATATTAAAGAAATTTTATACCGATTTCCCAGTTTAGTTTTAAAAAATAATTTTCATGTTAAAAACTATTTCTTTTTTAACATATTAAATATTTTTATATAAACAAGCAAAGGCTAATATTTTTTAAATAAAGGTTTTTCGAAGCGGAAAACCCTTTTTTTTTGCCCTTTTTATTTTAAGCCGACCACATGAGATAAAGATGTATAGTGAATATAAACACAAATAGTAACTTTAAGGCCTGTTTGTCGTCTTTTGTACTGTAGAGTATTAAGGCTGAGGGACCTTTCATTTCATACCCTTATTTCGAGACTTAAATAGCAATTTGTAAATAAAATTGCGAAATACTCACAGAAAATACACAAAAATTTTCTCTGGAAACACTATAGTTTTACATAAAATACCTTATTTTATGGTATATGATACTTTAAAGTCTTACTTATGTATAAAGAAATTCTTAAATTGGGCATAAAGTCAAAAACTTTTGTTTTTAAAAATCGTAAAATTTAAAGCAAAAATCGTCCAGTCGTTAAGAGCATATTTTTTAAGGCAAAAAAAAAAACGTCAAAATGACGAGAAGTCATCAAATCTGGCATTTATAGTTGTAGATTCTATGAGGAGTGTAGATTTGTTAGTGTATTTGTTTGATATGTATTTAAGCGGTATGTATGTTTGTAAAACTTCTGTGAATGTGTACTTATACATTTACTCGTACTGCTATATTGTATGTGATCATGTTTCGACAACTTAACCCGTAATATTATAAAATAATGGCGAGTAGCAACATTAGGAAAAAACATTTTTATACCCTTCACATAAGTAGTATATCAGTCTGTTATTCCGTTTGTAATTTCTGGATCCTTATAGGGAAGTTGACTCAGCCATGCAATGCCTTAGCTGTTGAAATAAAATTCCAAAGTAAAGTCCAATCTCTTGAACCACGTTTTAGTGTCAAACTATTAGAAATATTTGTAAGTGGGCCGCTATTTAATACTAGAAAGATCGGTTTGCTGCGGACTGAGATATAAGCAAATGTGTATGTTTTCCAATTTTTTTTATGACATAATATAGCCACTGTTCCCCCAAGACTTGCACTGAATCTAGGAAACTATAACAGCAATCGATTTCAAACCGGTTTCAAAGTACTTTTAGTAGAGGAAGCGGTAAGAACCGAACTCTTTTTATACAATTTTTTATACGATACATCTTAAAAGTTGATGTTGTGATGATAGATGTTATAGTTTCTAAATTAAAATACATCTGAAATTTCTATCAATTCCCCCAAATATGTAGACACTATACGAGAATTACCTTTAAGCAAGTTTAAAGTTGATAACTGTTGCAGTTTTCAAATTTGAGGATCTTGAAGATCTTAAAGTTCTGAAGTACCAGTACCGGAAAGATACGCATGCAGTAATTCTCATAAAAGTGGGTTCTGTTAGGCATCCGCTTTTATCCCGGTTATCAGCTTATCGAACTTTTGGGCAATCAGTGATATTTCTGATAGTTTGACACTAAAACGTGGTCCGTAGAATTTGACTAAGTTCCGAAGAATCGACTTTCACAGAATCTAGAATACATTAATGTTGTAGATTGCTAGTGAATATTGTAGAATTTAGAAGCCGAATCACAAACTGCAGTATACCTTTATAACTACGTATTAGGCATACTAATTATAAACATTGTCAAGTCGAATTAACTCGGTGGCCAGCCAGCGAAACCGCTTTTTCAACTTGTCAAACATGGTCTGAACTTTGTGAAACGTGGTGTCTACAATATACAGTCCATTTCAAAAGATGTCGGTAAGCGTCGACTTTTTGCTCTCTGTGTTGATGGTCAATGCCTGCCCAACATTGTTCCTAGAACCGTATAAGCTATTTTAAATTGAAATCGTTTAAATTCACTCAGAGCTGGGGTCCTTTGCTGTAGATGATTTTGGTATTTTTACATTCCACGAACACCCATTACGTCAAAATATTTTCATCAATCGCACCTATTAATGAATATCTGCAAACACAGACCGAACTGATTAAAGTCAACTCAGCAGATGTGCTTAAAAAATGTTGACCAGATTTACCAAAAAAAGGAGAAAAAAAATAAATTTATGACCCTTACATTTAAAGCTATTTTTTTCTGGAAATATGTAATCATTTAATTCATGTTCAAATTTTTTTTTAAATTCAAAAATTGTTTTTATGTGCATTATGGTACTATAATCCTCTAGTGGGTTAACGTCTGTAGTGTGAATGCATGTATAAACATTTTAAGGGCGTATGTGTGTGTATTTGTAAGTTTTTTTCATCCGGTCTCTGATCTCACTTCGAAGTAAACATGTGTGCAGATAAATATTATTTCTTTAGTAGGTTTATTTAATAATTTTTTTGATGTTGTTTTGGATTTTAATGCTCGCAAGGCAAACATTTAACCGTTATGCGTTAAAGCCACATTGTGGAATTAAGGTTGCCATAGGAAAAACCAACAGTCAAGTAATAACTTTATTTAATTTTTCTTTTGAATATTTTTGCTCTAAACTATATATTTGAATACGAAAGGATTTTCAGAATCACTTCTGAGTCGATTTAAGCTTGTCTGTTCGCCCGTCCGTCTGGATGGGTATCCATGTATTCTTGTGAACACTCTACAGAACGCAATTTTGAAGATATTTTAATGAAGTTTGGCGCCGATAAGTTTTGTTGCCAAAGCACAAAGTCTTCTATTATTTTTGCTGATTATCAGTTTAGTTTTTGACATGGTCCCTATACAAATTTCCTCCCGGAATATGCATTTCGGGCTACAAATGGTTTGAATATTACTTTACCTTTTCAAACCTTTGCATACAAAGTTGATATAAAATTAGCTTAAAACGGCCCAAATTCATTAGCTAATTGCCAGAAACTCTGTCTTAATTGTAAACTTTTGCTCTACAACTAAGTTTTGAAATCAATTTCGTTCTACGGGGTACAATTATGGGGTACTGAATAAGCCTTCAACATAGAGAAAATTCCTCGGCGTCAAAACAAAATCTTAAGAATGATAGCTGCTGCTTCTTGATATATTTAAAACAGCAACATCCACAAGGATTTACAAGTTTTACTAGTTTAATGCGAAATCTCTAAATATATATGGAAAATTATTTAAGTATGTAGCTGGAAACACATCCAAATCCGTTCGCTTGCAACATCTTGCAACATGAGCGACACACTCGTTTGAAGAGGAAGAATACTGCTGCTCTGTTGAGATCTGGTTACTTATTTTGCACAAGCGAAGATTCAATAATAAAAATATGCAAAAAAAATGTTTATCTTTATGTCATCAACTATTATACTGAATACAAATATTATTGGACTTTTTTCATAAAACCCCCATTAAAATGTAGTGTAGGGTATATGTAATATGGTCGGACTTGGCCCCCTATAACTTTCTTACTTGCTTCTTTTGTGGTTTTACAGGATCACAAAGCGGCCAAAATATCGGATTAATGTGGAATGAACCTAAACGGCATGTCCGTCTGTATTTGCTTATAAGTCTTAAATATGGAAAGTTTATTTATTAACTGTGGCAACACTCAGAATGAAACTGAATTTAAACAAGCGATTGCGAGTAATTTAAAACAAAAACTCTCTTTTTGAAGTGAACTTACTAGTTCTGAAGTGATAAGCTTGAATGAAATTAAAGGCACTTAATATATTCATTACTTTATAGTTTTTCACAATTTTAATTTCTTTTAAGTTTATTTTTGCTTTTTTTAAAATCTCAAGTGATGTTGTATATGTATGTTCGTTCACCCAAACATCTTTAATTATGCAGAAGTGTGTTAGTATGTATGGACAAATAATGGACCAAGTTTAAAAATAATATGCTGCTCCTAAGATAAACATATTTTTTATGTTCGTTGGACTTTTAATTTTTTGCCTTTTAAATTCATAAAATAAACAAATAAATCGACATATGGAAAAATGGTTCTGGTTATAAACATTTTAGTTAATTAAGTTTTGTTTTGTTGCCATTTAAATTCTTTTTGACACATATTTTATTATTTCCTTTAAAAACGAATGCCGTATGCAAAAAAAAAATTATTTTTATAATTTCTTGATATAATTAGCAGTTTGAAGATTAAAAATAAACGTGATTTAGTTTTTGGAAATCATTGCTCTAGTTAAAGAAATAAGGAATTGTTTCAGCATGTAAGCTAATTATTTAGGGGTTTAAAAGGGTTATCAATCAGATTTATGTCAAGAAACAGAGAGAGAGAGAGAGAGTAGAAATTTAAACATTTTGATCATTTCTCTTTTGGAAATACATAATTAATTCATAAAATTTTGAAAAAAAATTTGAAGTGTGTGATTTTACAAAAATTGAAGAATACAAATACACAAACAAAATTTTGAATTTTGATAATATTTCTTTCTAAACTGATAAGAGAGGTTCATTGTTCGCTTAACATGATTTACATATTTTTTTTTCAAATTTAAATTAAAAAAATTGTAGGTTTTTAGACTTACATATGTATGAACCCTTTTGTTTGAATAATAAAACTGCAAATAGGTACCAACATTTTAGCAACGAATTATTTTTTTCTAATCGATTTATTAGGGTATAACCATACGGGTTAGTTTCACTTTCAATAATGCACTTTCGGTCTAGTTCTAATAACAACGGGTACATGTATGGTTCTCTTTGGAAATAGGAGTAATAATAAGGAAATACAATTTAACACACATATTTTATTTGATAAAATATGATCAGACCTAAAATTTTATCACTTACGCTCTAAGGATTCCTGTGCCTTCCATATATATTTCCTTATATTAAAATTGCCATTAAGCAGAGGAAACAAATAATAGATTATTGAAACCTTAAACAGACATTAGACGTTATATGTTTTATGATTTTTCTAAATTTCTTTTATATAAGAGCAAGGTTATGCTTACCACTAAGGTGTCCTTTTTTAAAAAAGTAAAAAAAATACACAAAATATATATAATTTTTAATCTAAGCTCGAATATTTAACTGATTCAAGACAAAGAGAAACAATTATAGCTTAGTGAAACTTTGTACACACTTTAGCTATAACATGCTTTATGACCTGCCTAAATTTCGCTTAATTTTAATTTTAAAAATGTGCTTTTTTAAAAAGTAAGAAAAAATTAAAAATTTCAGTTTCTTATTTAGCACACATACTTTAATTGATAAAATTTAATCGAAATATTAAATTAAATAAATATGGGCTGAACGATTTTTGTCATAAATTTCAATTTTAAAATTTGCGAGTTTTTGAATGAATATATTTATGAACATAAATATATGTATTTACAAAAAAAAAAAAGAAAATTAAACAAAAAGCTTCAATAAATGTAACAGTTTTGTTCTACAAACAAATCATGATGTCGGAAATTTATTTGATTTTAGGCCGAACAAGGAAACAAGGCACATTAGCAAAGATCTCCTTAATGCAGAATTGAAATTATTGTAATATTCGGTTTAAAATAACATTGTTTAAAACAAATCTGTGACAAAAAGAAATCAGTGCTTAAGTCGCCTTAACACAAATTTATGTTGTAAATATCCTTAATCAATGAATATTTTTTTCTGTATAAAATAATAACAATTAGGAATACGACTTAATTTAATTAAAAAAAAATACCTAAACATGCATTCGTTCCTTAAAAAGTAAGACTTAAGCCCTTGTTCCTTTTCATACAAAGATAAAACTCTTTTAGTTACTTATTTTCAACAAACTAGCCACAAACACTGCAAAATTATCCTTAAACAAATATATTATTACAAACATTGGGCTTTAAATTAAACTATTCTTTGACGAATTTAAAAATCTGTTTAAGCGATTTTTAATTTAACGATTTTGTAGCAAGTTTATCTGGCAACTATGGTACGAACTTTTGAACTACATATTATGTAAGGAGATAAATAAGGAATTCAGTCAGTAACTTTACCATTTCTTAACATCCACACAGGCATTTACATAATATACCAGGGCTGGTGAATGTGTTGAGTTGTCATTACCACAGACTAAAACCCGTAACTTTTATACCAGTTTGTTTTCCTGTAATTAGCGTAGCCACACACCGCTTATTGTGATTTGTATTAGTGCCTAATGTGGTTTTTTATGGAGAGCGCTGATTGTCTTGAATAAGTGTACAGGGTGTCTAACAAATAAATAAGAAACGACGCACGAATGTTAAGTTGTGATTGATGTTTGCTTCTTGGTAACAAATTTAAGGTACATAATTATATGTTAAATATAAAGTGAACGTTATAACTTGAACTTTAACTAAAGTACAAAATTAAGCGACCTTTTGGTTATAACAACCTCCCTTTTTAAACAAAAAATTTGTTTAACGTATGGAAATACCTGTGCAAAAACCGACTACTTTTTTAATATTTAGGTATGCAGTGGCAACGTCTTGCTTTTATTTGTTTGCTTATACCAATAACAAATAAAGGAACAATTAAGACAGCAACTTTAAATATATAAATCTTATGTTACATTTTAAAAGTAAGATTAGCTTCCCTTTAGCTTATCGGACACTTAAGCTTAAAGCGTACTTGTAATAACGAAAATGTATTTATCTGTACTTAACATCTTTACTTTAGCCTATCAAACAGATATAATAATGGGCCCAAGTGTTTTTATCCAAACATTTACATAATCAGACATGTGCATGCTTAGACCCTACACAGCCTCCAAAGTCGATCAACAATGTCTGTAACAGACAAGCCTGGTCATACTCTGAGTTGATTCATACGGATATTTTACAGATTTATGTTAGAAATGTCTGAAAATATTAATGTACTATGTGTCCTTAAGATTTCTGTTAGATTTTCTGTAGAAATCTCTGTCTTATTTTTATTCCCTTGTGATTTGAACATGTAACGGTTTGGCAGTTTGCTCTTTCCTATTCTTTTTGCTTAATTTGTATTTGGGTACTCATATATTAAAATTCATATATATTCAAGTCTGACCATATGATACCCTACACCACATATGTATGGAAGTTTTATGAAGAAGAGACCGATAATATTTGTATTCATTATAATAGTTGGTGGCATAAAGAAAAGAATGTCTTTAAAATTTTGTTAAAATCAAGTCGAATTCGAGTCAGTTACAGCTTAAAATGCATATTCCGGGAGAACCATTTTATAAGAGCTATGTCAAAAAATGGACCGATGATCATCGCCTAAGGCAACAGGTTTCGTCCTTGTTCCAAAAAACGTCCAGCTAGATTAATGCACATGCTTAAATCGACTCAGGATTTGATTCTGAGTCGATCGATATGCTCGAAGGTGGGTCTCAGACCCTTGCTTTTGGGCATTACAAACATCTACACAAACGCATAACACCCCTACCACTTTAATTAAAACTAGTGAAACTACATCTTTAAAACACATTTCTCCGTTTAAACTTGGTTTAAACAATAAACACAGTTGAGATACATCCTTAAAAGCGGCTTCTGGTGGACTTTATATGTGATCCCAAACGGGTAAGGTGTTATTTGGGGGGGCCCCACTTTGGGCGTAACTATTGAAACATTATATACAAAGTTCTCTTTTTAAGTGAAAATTTTTGTTGATTTTTTTTTATTTGAACCTGCTCAAGTAGACCTTAACCTGTAACCAAATTTTGTATAAAACAACAATTATTTACCTCATCCTATTTAGATTTAATAAACAATTTTATTTCATTATGACAACGAAACTATTATCTTAAGAAGTGTTTAAATGCTAACAATTTATATAAATAAATGCTTTGTTCCATGATCAAATGGAGAAGGCGCTTAAAACAATGCATTATAAATTTATTTATCATTTTTTATATTAATTTTAATTATATTAACCGAAGGACTAGGATCTGTAGACCCACTGTCATTTGTTTTTAAGGACTGAGGTTGATCCTCCACATCTGGTGTTGAACTTATGGTAATTGTTGGTATATTATCGGACCAAGTTGAGGCCGTAGAATCTTGTCTTGTTGGTCGTTGACGTTCAGAAATACTACGTTGTGGAAATACTATTGGGCCGGCTTGATCTAGTTCTTCAGAATTGCTTAATGGTAATGTACTAGCCTCATAGCTTGGACAACTAAGAGGTTCTAATTCTTCGGGTGTTTCTATTGGAGCTCTTGGCATAATGTAAGGTTCAATACTGGTAATTGTTGAAGTGGGTGTGATCAAGGGAAGGGAGACTGTGTCACTACAAGGCTTTACAGGTGTTTGCCTTACAGGAGTAGATGGTATATCAATGGTTGTTTCAGGAATTTGTGTAGGACTTTCATCGCTTTGCAGTTCTTGCTCTAGTCTTTTGGTATTGACAGCTTCCTTAACTAAAGCCAGTAATGAACCAATCTTTCTTCTACCCTGTCTGGACAAAGTAGCAAATTTATCCGCACCTAAATTTAAATGATGCATTGCGGTAGGACTTGTAACCTCCTCTTCAAGTGTTGGTGAAAATGATTGTGTTTCCAAATGTTCCAAAGTGGGTGTGGAGGCAATATCGGAATTTTTACCGGCTTTAATTTTATCAGACTCAAATTTGAAAATTTCTGGTTCTGTTGAAAATTTGTTTCTGTAACGTTTAAATTTATCACTTAAATTATGAAAATGTTCCATTGCTGGAGGAGTGTGTTTGTCGTCTGGCGAAGATGATGAGTTTTTCTCATCAATGACCTTAAATGAACTTTTTGTATTGTTTTCCTCCTCTTTAAGCTTTTCCTTAATTACTGGTGGTTTGTCTCTTCTTCTAAATGACATTCGTTTTACCGAATTTTTAGCCCTTTCTAGTCTTTCTAGTACTGGTATGTCAAATTTTGTTGGAGACCCGCTTTTATTTCCTTCTTTATGTTTTTCGAAGGATCCTTCCTTATCTAAATTAGATTTTTCTTTGTCAATGCGCCTCCTTCGCTTGAAACTTTCATAAATTCTTCTACGATAATCAGGAGGAGGACCTTGTTTGACCTCCTCTGTTTCTTTTGCTTTTAGTTTTTCCTCTTCTTTTTTCGTTTCTTCTTCCTTCTGCTTGTTATTGGCTTCACTACAGCTGCGCAACAAACTTTGTCTGCGTTCATTTATAATTCTGGTATTGATATCCGGGTCATTTCCGGTTTCTGTCAATTCCTTATTTTTATCTTTGTCATTTTCTTTTTCATCTGTTTTATCCGGCATTTCAACTTTAAATCTTGCTCTTGGGTGAGTCTCCTTATTACTGCTAATTGAGCGCATTCTGTCTTTTTCACGTTCGCTCTTAGCAATTTGAACAATATCCACAAGAGATGGCTTACGGTTTCTGCGACTATATTGTATTCTTGAGGGCCTAAGTGTCCTTTCTTTGCCTTCTTCATCATGTGGCAAGGAGTCATGGTGCTCTGTATCGGTATCATCATCATCCCGCACATGACGAGCAAATAAATCTTCATCTGATGTAGCCGAACTTTTGCGTAAGGCTTTCTTCATAATACGGGAGATTAGTTCTAAAAGCATAAAAATAAATTTTTTAAATTAAATCTTTGTGGGTTTGCATTTCTATACCTTTCCTAGCTTGATTTTTGTACTCTTCACTTTCGAAATCTGGTGCCTGGGTTGGAGTAACTGGCGATGAAGCTTCTAAGACTTTACGCCATCTATTTGTCAAAGTAGCTGTGGTATTTCCAGTTGGTTTTATTTCGGGTACTTGGAAAAACTTTTTACGTTCTTCCTCTCTTTCCTTTTGTAATTGTGTTCTTAAATCCTGATTAGCCTCCCTTAAGGCTCCTGTCAGTGATACCAAATAGTAAATAATTAATATTAAAAGTAACAGTAATGGTATGACGGTACTGGAAGAAGTCAAGTAGTTGAGAGGGTCATGTAATTGTCTGCAAAAAAAAAAAAAAAATTGAAATCAAAAAGTTTCATATAAGAATTTTCAAATCAAAATATCAAACACTTACTTGGGCAGAGCATCTCTTGTTGTATTTGTTATAAATTCTGAAATCCGATTATAGTCAGAGAAAGGACCACAGTGCCATGATGGACGTAACCATACAATCGCATAGCCAACAGGCAAAACACAAAGGAACAGCATCGTCAACAGCAGAGAAAGATAGAAGTTATTTGATTTCGAGGCTCTTTAGTTAAAACCCACACACACACACACACGCAGCAAATGAAGAAACGATAAAAACACACATATACAAGATTTTTGTTATTGTAAAATTTCATTCTTTATATTCAGGCATGTTATGTGATTTAACAAGAACAAAAGAGTGCAAAAAAAACAGCAGTTGTGAACAGATGAAAATGGTTGGACACTTACTTGAACACAACTTCATGTGGTACGTTGCATGTTAAAACAATCCAGGATCTAAAATACATCATAATTACAAGTTTGACCAGGTTGATGAGCACTAAACCAGGTGAAAAGAATATGCCCATCCACACCTGTCCCTGGTTGTTGATTAAAGTCAAAATGTTCTCAGCAATTTTAAAATCACCATACTATTGTTGTGAAGAAAAATAATTGTTAATGTGTTAATTTTCATGTGGCAACAGAAAGTGCTAATTTTTAAGCGCTTAACTGTTTTTTTAATAAATATAAAGTTTACCTGTGGAAATGTTTTCTCCATATCCCAGCACCAGTTTTGATTTACATATCGAACAAAAAGAGCACGTAAGAAATCAATGCATAGTGGCGCCACAATTGACATTATCTATGATGACAGAAAAAATTAAAAAGCAAAGTAATTATTGATCTATTAATAATAAATAAATAAATAATTAATAAATTGTCGCGGTATACTAAACCTCTGAGAGATAGGGTTTACAGCTTTAGCTTTTCTCTTTGCAACTAAAACAATTTATGGCTATGTTTATTACGTCACTATTATTAATTTGACATTTTTTAAGCTTTTATGTATTTAGTTTCACCTCTCTGTCCACTTCCCGGCTTCCAATTTATTTGAAACTTTGCACATATATTAGGTTTCCGCGACAATACAATCTAGTGATTTAAGTGATTCAAGTGGGCGGTGGCACGCCCACAAAAATTCAAATCTAAATAAAGCTAGTTCAACCAGACCGATTTCTACAAAATTTTAAGGGTACATTGAGATTACCAACAAAAAACTTTGAAGAGCAATAAAAATACTTTAACTGATTTTTAAGAAATTTTTAAGATATACTGATACCCTTAAATAAAAAAACTGTAATTTTACATTATCTAAAAAAAACTACAAGGAGGCACCCTTAAAACAATGTTACGTGTTTTTGCTTTAATAAATGTTTTCATACCTTCATTTTTACTTAAAGAAATATAAAAGACGAACGATTCCTAGAAACACAAATATGCTAAAATTATTATTTTATGTAAGAAACAGCAACCCATATATAATAACATGGTTCATATGCATATTTTATCTTAAACTTATCATATATTTATTTATGTATGAACTCTTAGTAACACATTTGATTTGATGTTAAAATTATGTAAATTTTTGAAGTTAGATGCAAAATCATGTTTCTGTTTATTTTATTTTTATACATATTTATTACCGTGTACGATGATGTGACAGCAGTTTTAGTTTGTTGTGCAGTTGGTGACACATTTACATTATATTATTATTATTTTTTTACTAGGTTGTATAAGTTTTTTAAGTAGAACAACGTGGAAGATTATCTTAGATTTTTTAAATATGTGAACACATTTTAAGCACTTTTGGGATTTACTAACACAAAAAAAAACTACAAAGAATTTTTTTAAGTAAATTTTTTTAATAGTCTCTAATAATATTTTAATTTGATTTTTAAATCAAACAAAATTATCGCCTAGACTATTCATATATTTAACCAGCTCAAGAAATTTTTTTAACTGAAATTTAAACTCTTATTTTTCAATTAAATTCTTGCAAAATTGTTTGTCTAAATTTACAATTTCCGTGGTAGGTCTTTAGCCAGACAAAATATTTACCGATTCTCTGAAATTTGTAACTGATTCTACAATTCAATTTTTTCTGTGTATGGCAAGTGGAAGGCTTAGCATTTCAGCTTTAAGGACAATCATACCTTTAAAAAAAATAGTGGGAGCGGTATTTAAGCGATATTTAAAATTCTTATTTACCTCTTTATGCAGTATCTTTTATTGACTTTCCAGGCTTTAAGCTATTTAACTTTAATAGTTTCAAGGCATTGCTATTAAAATTTATTAAAATTGGCTTTTTGGTATCGGAAGTACCTTCCCCATGATCCGATCTAACAAATTTTTTTCTTTAAATTTAAATGTCAGCTGCGTATAGTTTATATACACATAGATATATCACATCGAATATATTATTAAAATAACCTTACCCGGCCTGCTCTGCTAGACCAGACCATACCGCTTATAAAACTAAAATTATATATAATGAACTTGACATTTAAATGACTTTTGCAAAGACAGATATAATAATTGTATTTTTTCGATCGCATGGTGGTGCTTCACGTCCCAATTTCAGTCCAAGTATGGGTCAAGATGTCACACTTAATTTAAAAAAAATTTTAACTTATAACTGTTGGATATTTATGACATAAAATTTGTTTTGATGTAATGAAAATTGTAAATAGTTAAAGTTTTGCTTATTTTTTGCCCAAAAAATTTTTTACACTGGAAGAGTTTAAACTTCAAACGAAATTTTTTTAAAATTGGTAAGCCAGAAGTACCAATACTGGGGATCTATTTTTGTGGGTGTGGCCCTGCCTACTTTGTAGCCCTAATAACTTTGACATTTGAGACTTTGTACACACGTACCAATAAAAAAAACGGAAGTGAAAAAAATTTAATTTTTGTAAGCGTGGTACCACCCATATTTTGCCTTGAAAGTTTTGAACTTGAAAGCGGTTAATGTGCAAACAAAATTTTACGAAATCAGTCAGGTAAAGTACCTGTATTGAGATTTAAGTTCTTGTAGACGTGACCTCGCCTACTTGTAGTTTTAAAAAATTTTTCCGCACATGGTGATAACGTAGATATCTATGCTGACGGATCTAGTGAAAGAGGCGCTGAGGAGACTCTCACACTGGGCTAACTGTAATGGGCTTAAAGCGAATGGTACTATTTACCCATAAAGCCAGGATTGAAGAATTTCGTGGACCGATCTTTAATGGTATACTGGACCAGAGACTTAACTGGAAAAAGAACATCGGGAAAAAGGGTGAAGAAGGGGCTTAATGCTCTCTATGTCTGCAAAAACTCGGTTGGAATATATGGGGGACTGAGGCCTAACTTTATTCACTGAATAAACATGGCGATAATCCGACCTATAACTGCTTATTGGGGCTTGGTCTGGCACTTTCAAGGCATTTCAAGCGTAGTATGTTTAATTTGGTTCAAAGGAGTGCTTTGGTTTGTATCACGGGGGTTTTTAGGAAAACTTCACAAGCTTGCCTCGATATGGTACTAAATCTACTACCTCTAGACCTTTTTGTTAGGAACTCTGCAATAAGGAATGCTTTTAGACTCAGGAAGATAGGAACATGGTACGATTTCGGTTTGGGGCATGTCAGCATGCTGACTGAGATAAGAATATTCGAACAGCTTTTTGATTAATGCCACCTAGTCTGACTACTTGCCACCACATCTGGACTTCACATCGATCGTAAAGATACAGTTGGCATGTGTGAGTGGAGAAAACAGCAATATACACCCAAGGGGTCGAAGACGTATACTGGGACTGGAATAGGTTTCTTCAGTAAATCACCTAAAATCGGAGTAGTTCAGACTGGACGATCACTATAGTGTATTTCAAGCGGAGATAGTTGTAAGAACGCGAGCCGCGCACTTTTCTCGGCAGAACAGCGGTATAAGGGAGGAATGCATTATCTTTTATGTGGATAAAAGACTACTATAAAGGCACTGGGTTCGAGCCTCCTGAGGTGAAAGGCCGTCAGGAACTACAGAACAGCGCTTCAGGGGCTAGAGCGTATTATACTCTGCAGAATTTCAGGCCGCTCTAAAATATCGGGATGTAAGACTGCAGACAAAGGCGCGAAAGGGATGTAAGTCAAATACCAATATAGTAGCTGCCTCGTTTTTCCCCCAATGTGCGAATTCTTTCATAGAATCGAGCGACATTTTAAGGACAAGACAAACAAGCCACAGAGTATCGAAATCTCTGTACCGTCGGCCAAAAGGACCAAGACTACTTTATTCATGGGTAAAAAAGACCTGAGGTTGCTCAACGGTATTCTCATCGGTCATCGCAAGGGTCAATGTCGGTTAAGTGGCAAACAGGAAGGTTGAATACTGTCTTTGTTGAGGACGAAATGAGGTCGAGATGATGAACCACCTACTTTGATAGTGTCTGGTGCTTGCCAGGAGAATACTTCGTGAACCAATTATCGGCTCTATTGAGATGGGACATTTACGAGATGCTAGAGTACGCTAAGGGCCTCAAATGACTAACGAGCGGTACCCAACACTTTTCGTTGTTGGACTATTTATCATTCTTTCCTGATTATTTACTTTTTCCATTTCCCGTCTCATATTAATCTTCACTTTTACTTTCAAAACAATGAACAGAATATTGTCTTCGAGTCGAGTAATTTATCACCACTGGTACGCATCACTGGCCCTACCTACTCACCTACCTATTATCTTTTAAAAAACTTTAATAAAGAAAATCCATATAGTTATCGAAATTAAACAAACATTCAGTCTGTGGCCAGCTTATGAATAATATTAATGTATTTAATATTTTGGCGTAGGGTATTAAAATTAGAGCTTCGAGCATTTTTTATTGCTCTTGCTGCTCACATTTTTGTTCCACTCATGCTCAATTTAGGCCAAAAATTATGAGAGTGTGTCAGTAAAGCTGTTAAGTTGTGCTAACATAGTATGTTTATAACTCTTGAGCTTATGTAATATTTACCTACACAAATATGTTATATATTAAAGAGATAATTAGGAGATTCACATTATGTCCTATTGTCATAATGTAATAAAATTTCACAATGGTTTAAAAGTATTTTTGTTGTCTTTCATACAAAAATATTTCTAAAAAAATACTACATCGTATCGTATGTTTATTTAATTGCCATAACAGTTTAACATACATCTGATCCGAGTGTCCAATAGTTGATGAAGGTTTTTAAACCACTGTGAAATTTTATAATATTATGAAAATATGACATAATAGAACACCTTGTGGATCCCCTTAATATGTTAAATAATAAACTTCAAACAAAGTTCGTAATTGAAATTTTTAATGGATTAACATATTAACATACATCGTTGTCAGAAATTATAAGTTTATATTACACTTTGCTGATTCTTTTTGAAAAATTCTATCACTTTCACAGTAAGTTTTTGAAACACTGGAGGGTGCACAGTACTTTTTGCATCTTAGCATGTTTGGTATAACAACGTGCTTCGAATACAAAATATATTTATGTTTTGCGCTTGAAATTTTGCTAAACACCATACGCATATTTAAAGATAATCAAAGAAAACTATAATTAATTTAAACGAAATTTATGCGCAGTGGGTACTCTCTACTTCTGCTTATGTTGAAAAAATATGCTTAACATTTTAGTAAAAACAAATAAATAATTAAACTTTTTCAAGACAAAAATTCAACGAAAGGCACGATGTAAATTTTATAGTAATGCAAAAAGTTCCTTTGTTTTTAGCTATTTTTATATAGGGATAATTCCATTGTGATGGGTGTGACCATTTTACTTTAATTTTTATGCACTATCGTAAAATCCTCCGATTCCATGCCTAATAACTTTATTTGATCTTCATTACTTTCTACAGGATCTTCTTGAATCCAATTGTTTTTGTCAGTATTTGTAAAAGGATATTCCATCCCAATATGAGCTACAAGATCCTCGTTTTTTCTAGAATTATATTTTGTGAAATATTCAACGGCATGTTATCTTCTTCACTTCATTTACTACCGAATTTGAGCAAAGCGTTCCAGGAATTTATTGTATTGGTCGTTGAATTTTATCCCAGGACGTAGCTAGAGTCCGAACTGCATTTTTAGGATTGAAGTTTTTTAGTTTGATCTTTTTATTTAATTTGACCAAGTCGATAACATTTTGATCTAAGTGCAGTAAAATTAGGTGGTAGATTCATTGCTATAATTAAACCATCGTAACTTTTTAGTCCTTCAACGTTGTGTTTTCTTAAATAAGAACTGCTTTTTGCGGCAGACCTTTTGAAGCCGAAAACTCTCGGACCTAAAATTTTTAACATATGAAAAACTTACTTTTGTTAATTCTTACAATTAACTTACGCGGGGAGTAACTTCGTGATGGAACCAGTACTTGAATATAAATGATGTCATCTTGGAGTTATTACTAAGCTTGTATAGTACGGGATTTTTGGAAAAGCATTTAAGGGCGCGTGGATTTTTCGATTTTCCTACAACTTACAATTTTAGTTTGTCTATACCATTCGCAGATAAAAAGGGCAGAAAAGTTATTATTTTTCTTCCTGGAGCCGTTTTCTCATTACATGTGACTGGTGAAGACTCAACCCATGCTCATCAACATAATCCTTAAATCCGTGCGCAAATGGACCAATAAGATGGGGGATCGAAGACAATTTCTCGCCCGTAATTAAAAATTTTTGGTGATGTTTAGCAAATTTCGATAACCTTTTGGCGATGGAGCCTATAAAAGCTTGATAGCCCTGGTTACGAAAATTTATCAATATAAACTGCAAAGGTAGGAGTCTCATAGCAAATAAGTACTAATACGTGTATAACCCAACCTTAACTATTTAATTAGGTCACTTTGAAACATTGTTACAACAAGGTGTTTCGAAACTCTAATTTGCTGATCGGCAGTAAGTAGCTGCTATCGTTTACAAGAGGTTTTCAAAGTTAAAAAAAAACCAACTTTAAATAAATTAAAAGTGGTTCGGTTTCTCTTTTCTTGCAACTCAACTGGTAATACAAATTTAGTTATATTAAAAACAGGAAATTTTTTCCTAAAAATTTGTTTTGAAAATTTTCTAAATTTGCTGGTAATACATACATTCTTAAGAGCTTAAATTGCTAATTATAATAAATCGAAGTACTTATAGGTCTTTAAAATGAGCTTAGTTTCAAATAAGTTGTCTTAAAAACGTTTTCCTTATTTCAATTTTTACTCAGTTTAAATTCTTAAAAGCACAGATGTACATATGTATTTACTTAGTTATGTTTTAACTAAAAAATGGTTTCAGCTTTAATATTTCTCTATATTTTTATTATTTCTCTGTATTAAATTATCATAAAAATGATAATCTTGCTAACGAATCGATAAATAAGAAAGACAATCGCATCTTATTCTGTTATTTCATTTAAGTAAAATGCTGTCTATGAGTTTAAAATTCTTGCAGATGATAAAGTCAACACAATTTTATTTGTGACACAAAAATATTTTACAGAAATCCACAAATTGTCAAATTGTGCGTTAAAAGTAAATAAACGATTTTCATAATCCTGCAAGAAATGAGTTTCTTAAATATTTACTTGGTTACCCAGAAAAACTTGGTGCTTTAAAGAAAGTAGGTTTGAAGGCGAATATTATTAAAGTCACTTTGCACGCTGTCTAATGTGTGGTGAAAATTTCCAATATAGATTTGCCTCTTTAAGTCTTTTTTTTTTATCTAAAAACGAACAATTTTCGATAAGAACTTCAATATTCTAATAAATTGTGATCGATAGCATTCATTTAAGTATTTTAGCTTATATAAATATTCTACAAATAAAAAAACAATCAAAAATTTAATCTTATTACTTAGGTCAGCTATATTATGAAGCCCTTTAAAATGCCTTTACATTCACCATAAAAAAACCTAAAATGTTAACTGGGTACTAATGCAAACATCATTGCTGGAAAATTTATGAAATATTTAAAAAACAAATTTCATTCCACATCTTTAACTTTGTTGTTGTTGTTAGCAATGTTTTACAATATTTACATTGATACAAAATAACCCTCTTTGGTTATAAATATGCTTAAATATTTATATACAAAATATGGTGTATATTTTAGCGCTGGTGATTATCACGTTTTCAAAGCATACTTTTAGGAAAAAATAAAACAACGAGTTTTTAAACCGTATTATTTAGGAAAAATTTTTTATCAAATACAATATGATAAACATTTTAACGGTTTTGTTTTTTTTTCAATTTTGTGACAGTATGTTTTTTACACCAACATCTATTTATATAAAGTCAGGAATGATGAAATAAAAACAGACTATGAAAAAGAAAGTTAAACATACAGATGTAGACAGCTTTAAAAATATTTGTTTATATTCTCTTTAGTGTTATAAAATTATAGACGTTAAGAAAGTGTGTCAGAATTTTTAAACGACTTTTTTTAAACAAAAATTAAATTAATAAATAAGGTTACAGAAAAACATGAAATGAAAAAAAATTTTTGTTTGAAAAAATTAATACCACGGAAAATATTGAAACAATTTTAGCAGCTTAATGGAACAGTTTTAATTGACACAACATCGCCCACATTTTGAAGGCCTTAAAATATACATTTTAAACCGTGTACGAGGGTATGTATATCTTTATAAAATATTTAGTTGAAAAGTTTCTTAATAAATGTTTTAGCAAAGGGTTTATACAATTTAGAACAGCCAAATAAAGTACAGTAAATCAATGATGGCTGCATTGGTTTTAAGAGCCCGAACTCTGATCGGGGCTTAGACTGCAAGTACCATATTAGACATGAAAAATGAGAGCGAATTTCACCAAAGGTTAATTCAAGGCGCATGTATAATAATAAAAATAAGTACTTGTTAAACAATGTTATTCACTTTTGACCTCTCTCTTAATTATTGGCCCTTATTTTCACATTTCTAGGCTCAAAAAATGTATCCGCTTGGTTGAATTTTACTCTTAAAGGGGTCATTAATATCAAATTCCTACACTCACATTATCAGAAACCAAAATTTTAAAAAAGTACCAAAAAATATGTCTGCTTTTCATAACTAGTCAAACTCCAATAACGTTTCTATATTTATTGGTTTTTAAGTTATAAAAATATCTTAAAAGTGCTAAAACAAAATTTTTACTCTTTTTTCCTTCCTTTGGGGCCTCAGATTAAAAAATGGAACAAAACCATATTAATATTTTCTCGAGATCTGACGAACGCATTTGTAATTATATTTCTATATTTGGTTGTTTAAAAGTTAAGAAAAGTACTTTAAAGTTACCCAAAATAGAACTTTAACCCTCTTTTAAAGGTTTTAAGAAACTTCACAAATATATTTGTTTTTTTTTTTAATCTGTCAAACTCAGTTTAAATATTGTTTCTATGCCTAATGGGTAAGAACATACAAAAAGGACCCCAAAAGGTACCAATACCTGATTTGTACCATTTTTAACCATTTTTTATCCCTAAGGATCTAATATTATCAAACGGAATATGAAATGTGCTTTAATCTTTAATGGTTTCGAAGTTACATAATTAATGTAGGTTCAAAAATCAAAAAAATGTTTAAATTTTGTTTCTGTTTTTATTTTATTACTTAAATGAACAGTTTGTCTTAGAATTTTTTTCAATTAAAAAGTGGGCCCGATACTTCCCATACAGCCGAAACGGATTTTCTGTTTCATCTAAAAGTTCGTACGATTAACTATATGATCTTGACTTCTTATTAAGCCGAAAATTAAGAGGATCTAATTTAGAGGTATAGCATCCCTTGCGCAATATAAACATTAAAACATCCAACAGTTTTCGTTGTTAAGCTTCGTACGAGTCTTTCTGATGGTATTTTGCTTACTTAAGTAGCAAGCCAAAAGGACGTGGCACCGTTAAAACGTAAATTTTAAATAAACATATCTTTAGCTTTAACATCTTTTACCGTTAATTCTTTTATGTTAATTATTATTAAAACTGGCAATAAAACTTAGAGCTGGGGGTACGGCTAGGGGGACCATTTATTTCAGGGTCAAAATTAGTACGCTTTTTATTTTTTATACCATAAGAACTACTTTCAAGAACAGCCAATCGAGTTACAAGAAATTCCTGAGTCGACTTAAGCATGTCCGTTTGGGTATCTTAGTATGTATTTTTGTAAATTAAAAAAATTTATAATAATTTTTTTCTTTTAAATTTAGTAATTTTTGTAGAGCTGTCAATCGGCGATAAACTAGATTTGAGTGATAATTGCATGTGCCTGTCAGATTGTAAAGTAGTTTTTTTTGTTGTTTTGAAATAACATACTTTTACTCACCCCATCAAAAACAATGACTTTAGACAATTCCTGTCCTAACGATGTCTCCCAACACATGGTTGTCAAATTATGCTCAATATCCTTAAAGGTATTTTTAATGTGGGTTAGATTCTTAACATATTGCTGATAAATTGTTAGTTCAGTTGTTGTAATGGTTGCCAATGTTGTACCACCATCTAGATCAGTTGATGAAGACATTGTTGTAAAATCATCATCACAGACGGTGCGTATGCATGTCTCAAAGTTTCCGTCATCAATTTCATTCCATTCATAGAACACAGTCTGGCCAATATCGTGATTGCCAATATAAAAAGGTGTAGTAGGAATATCAGATATATCATCAGCAGCATTTGGCTCATTTTCTAATATTTCATCCTCCTGTTGCTTTGGCAGCATTGTTGTCACTGTAGGTATAATTGTTGTTGTATCTGTATAAGGAGGCCTAAATGTGGAGGTTGTAAAAAATTCGGCAATTTTTTGCAAAAGCTCATTACGTTCCCATAGCAGTCCTCTGTTATTGGTCGTAGTCTCAGTATCGATTTCTTTTGTATTTGTAGACGGTGAAGATGAAAAGGGAGAAGTAGTTGTAAATCGGTTCCATGGATTACCCAAAGAACTTATGGTTGAGGGTAAGGAATGTGTACTTTGAACGCTTGGCGGGGTGTACGTTGTTATTGAACTGGGTCTAAGTATCCTTGCGGTGGTGTAACGCTCTCTTCTACCATACTTTGATGCCCTTAAAAGTTGTAACGAAATTGGATCTGGGCCTTTGCTCTCTACAGGTTCTCTTTTCACTTTTTTGCCACTACTTAAACTCCCTGTCACCTGTTGTTGCTTGTCTTTGTCATTAGATTTATTATTTTTAATATCTTGAGAACTTTTGTACAAATTATGTTCTTTGGAAAAATGCAAATATTCATTGGGGTCATTGTAATCTATGTTCCCTAAATCCCTCTTATTGCGACTGTTTAACTCATCCACTTCATTAAAATCTATTAAGTTCGCCTCGTTTAGATCAAAGCCCGCAAAGTAATCATAGTATATAAATTGAGAGTCATTTCCGGGATTTTCCGTTGTAGTTGAACTAAATATTGGTGAGGAAGATGAGTCAAACCAGTCATCTTCTTCGGTTGTAGAAAAAGTTGTATCATCATAATCAAAAGTTGTTTCTATTTCTGTAGTCGTAGGTAAAAATGTGGTGGTAGATGTTGGCAATGTAGTGGATTCTGTAGTTTGCGGTGTTGTAGTTTCGATTGTAGTGGATGATGGTGGCCATGTTGTTGTTTGTGTTGCTTGTTCCGTTGTCGTTGTGGTTGCTGCTGTTGTTGTTGTAGTGGGCAGAGTAGTTGGTAACATAGGTGTTGTTAAATTTAATAGTAATAATGTCGTTGTGGCTGCAACAGTCGTTGTTGACGGCAGATTCGTTGTCACTCTCCAGGGTTTTGAGCATCTGACAGTTATGTTATAACATCTTACTTTTAATATGGCTGCCGCTGTTGTTGTTATTAGTGCATCGGTAACGGAATCTGTTGTTGTTGTTGCTATTGTCGTTGATATGTCATCTGTTGTTGAAATTTCATTTGATGCCGTTGTGGTCATTGCTGTAAAAGCCTGCCAAAATTCAGTTAGTTTTGCTAATTCCATTGCAGCAGTATCGTTTTTGGTTTTTAAATCAATCAATGGCTTTTCTTTACTGTTGATCTTGTAAATGAACGAAAACATGAGCGAATACAAATTCAACAAATTCAAAATCATGATTCTGTAAAAAAAGAAAAAAGTAAACTTTGTTGTTTAAAATATTTAATTAAAGGCAAGATTGCTTTCACTACCTGGCCAGTTGAAGCCTTAACTGTTGTCGGGGATGCCAGTTTTCAAAAAGTCCCAAAGCCTCAAAAATCATGGGCAGGAAGAATGAAAGTAGAGTCATTGTAACGTTAACAGCATTGCGACTTATCCAGTTATCTTGACGAGCCAGCTCTTCTGATCTAAAAGGTAAAGTGAAAATGTCTTATTATTTCCACCCAATGGTTTAAGTTCTACTGAATATTATTTGCATGTTGGCTAAAAAATGGTATAAAAATTATAGACCATCAACCCTAAATATCTTACTCCGCTAACTAACCCAATTGCTTTAAGAAATCACTCCTTTTCCCAACAATGTTGCAGCAAAATTTCAAAGCAGCCGCAGTGTCCGTACTTGTATGCCGAAGGCCTTTACAAGAAGTTAATAGTTCAACAAGGAGTGTCGTAATGCTATAAAAGCAAAGGATTCGATATGCAGGGCTACATTGCAGTCACTCATAACAAGTATTGCAAGTATTAAGAGAAGAGGAGAGAGGAAAAGTATATTCCGCAGAGCGAAGTGAAAAGGCGTAAGTGTAAGCGTATTGAGATATTAAGTTGTTGAAAATATGAAAAATTATACCAAAACGCAAAACCTTAAACTTATGGCTTTGTTATAGGCACATTGCCCTGAAAAGATAAAGGTCGTAATCACGTTACTAAAATAGAAAATATCGTTTTCCCTTCTGTTGGAACTTGATAGAAGCGGCGACAACGATATTTTAGAACCAGTCCCAGGGGACGATATATAGTGCATATCGCCTAGACGGAATGAGGCCAAAATAAAACTAGCCCAGCTTAATTATAAAATCACAGCGGTGTGCGCTTCAGCTGAACTGTTCAAACTCGGAGGCGATACGCTGATAAGGCATATGCATCATCTTGTTTTTATTTTCT
Organism: Melanophora roralis; assembly: GCA_963583895.1. Lineage (NCBI taxonomy): Eukaryota > Metazoa > Arthropoda > Insecta > Diptera > Rhinophoridae > Melanophora > Melanophora roralis. The sequence continues at coordinate 32,204,070 of OY757189.1, read as the reverse complement.
GAATAGGAGAATGCTTAGTCGAGGATTGAAATATTAGCGTTTTATGTTATCTACACAATGAAGTAGTCTAGACAAGATAAAATGAGTAAGTTTAGAAAAAAACCATCTCTGAGCATTGTCGTTTCAAACTAGGTTTCAGACAAGTAGACAGCCTTTGGTGTGAATCTTTTAACATCCTCTTGGAGAAGGTTATACGAGACGCAAATATGAATAGATAATGCTTTGGACTAAGTTAGTAGTTTAAAATTAAAGCCACCTTCCGACAGGCGAAAATCACTCTACAAGACACTGATAAGCCCATGTTTTTGTACAGCTGTAAGTCATGGGTACTTGCGAAAGCAGATGAGTGGGGGTATCCGAGAGGAAAAGTCTGTGGACCAATCTGCGTTGATGGAGCATACCGGCGTCGCGCTGTGGGTTGAAATGGTTCAAAAGTGACGATTAATTGAATTTTTAAAATTAAGTTTTTGTATTAATATTTGGTATCGGATAAAACTAGATACAATTTTACATCACTATGTAAATTTTCAATTTTCTATCTTTTCAGGTGACTCCGTAGTGACGTGTCAAATTACAAAATTTTTTGCAATTTTTTTAAAAAGCGAAAAAAGTAAAATTTTGCTTTAAACGAGTCCGTAATTTCCAAATGTAACGTTAACAAAGTGTTAGTTTAAGAATGAAACCTTCAACTTCAGGTATTAAGGTGTATAAAAATGATTTAGTGTTTTTAAAAATATGTGCGAAAATATTTTTGACAATTTTTTTTAAAAAAGGCCTAAAATTGGCAAATTTTTGATGTTTCGTGAACCATAACTTCTAAGTTAGTTAAGGTTGGGTTTTGAGACTTATATTTTCTAAAAGTATGGAATCCTAACTTCATTCACGAGAGTGTTACAATACATAAATTTTTAATTCATGGTCCCGAAATCATAAAATGTGCCCTTTTACCGATTGAAGAACTTTCAGCTCAGGAAGCCAGAAATAAGGATTTTAAAAATTATAGGTAACTATTCCTATATTCTAAATAGATTTTTTCTCAGTTCAGATACATTCATATCTAGTATTAATAAACAAAATGAGCGGAAAGAAAAGCAACAATTATCAAATTCCGAACTACAGCTTTTGCTATCGCCTTTTTATTTTCAAGAATTACATGAAAGTGAGAGTAATGATAGCAAAGATTATGATGATGAAGGTGAGGATGAACATAATATGGCTTATTTTTAAGTGTATGACAATTATTGATAAGAAAAAAAAATTATAAAAATTTATTTCGTTACTTTTTTAAAAAAGTTTTAAAATTTTTGAAATCCTTTAAAACCCAAATTCAGACTTTTAATTAAAATTATATTCATATTTATGCAAAATATATATTTATTTTTTTATTTTTTAGAAAGAAGACAATATAAGCTTTTTTTTGCTTCTTATTTTGAAAATAAAAATCACTTTTTATTTTAAAATTGCGCCGAAAATTCTGAAACAAACTATAATTTTCCGAAAAATAAAAATGTGTATAAAATTGCAAAAAATTTTTTTTCACTTTTTATTTTTTTTAGAATAAGTATTTTTATGCATTTTTAACGATTTGAAAAAAAAATGTAAAAAAATTTAAATTACGGCTCTCATGAATTAATTGCCACTTTCGGTGTCATCGAACCCACTGTGCGTCGTATGAACTGTGAGATCTATGAGCTATTTTCTGACCTTGACGTAGTTACGCTTGTAAAAATTTAACGTTTACGTAGGCCAGGTCATTTTGTTAGGGTGAATAAAGATGCTCCAGCTAGAATGTGATTTGAATGCGAATCTGGTAACGGTCTTAGAACCATAAATATTTGACTTTGGTGTCGATTCGGCTGGTAAGTCGGCCTTCACATATGCTCACTTGGGCTTCAGGTTATAGTGAGTAAGTAAGTATTCAATGCAAATATTATTTTCTTTTATTTCACTTAAGCAGAATTTCGAAAATATTAAAAAGCCATTCTAGCCTATTAGATCATTATTTGTTTGTGCAAATCCCAGTTACGTCCAAATACAGTAGTCGAGACCCACCTTTAATTATACAAAATGACTCAAAACAACTTTCTGTGTTGATTACAGCATATTTGTTTCTCATCCCGTTTGTCTGGCAGGGGAAATTCTTGTACTTTTGTAATCAAAAAACCAATCACAATTCTTAGGATGTTGTAAAAAAATTTTACCCAAAAGGTTTTTTGGAATAGTTACCAAATCTTTTTTTAAAGATAACCCTCTTAGAAATATCTTCCCGGAACAATCATTTTAGGGTTAATTAACATTAAAAAAGGGTTTCCCAAAAAAAATTTGCATGATTTGTATGATCTAATATGAAGAATTGTCATACGAAATTTTTTTATGGTCGACCCATTATTTTCGAAAAACCTCTAATATGAATGTCTTCCTGAAGTAAATATTTAAGGTAATTACAGCCACGAATATTAGCCTCCTTTTTGCATATTTTGCTAGCCTTATGCAGCCAACTAACTCCTTAATAGGTCCCACCTCCAAAAATGACCATATCTTGCGTTAATATTTTATAATTCAAAAAACTTCATACTAAATAAATTGTGGTGAAAAGTACAATACGGTTGCTTTTAAGCGACTAAAACTTTCTGGTTTTATTTTAAGCTGAAAAAGTAACACAAAACTTTTTGCAAATCTTAAAAAAAATACTAAATTTCCATAAATATTTTACTTCCAAATAAAATAATCTTTTTATTATCTAAGTAAAATATTTTCCACTCGTTAACTTACTTATTTACTAGAAGCACTACAGTATAACCGGAAGCAGCCAACAATCCCATAACTAATATATTTACTAAAATGCGTTGTAAAATAATGCGCCAACTAAAAAGCGGCAAACAGCAATGAATTATTATCATCCCAAAAGAAAAAAAAACGAGAATAAAAGAGAGGAGAAAAGGAAAATTTAATTTCCCATTAATTTAATACAGCAATGATGTAAAAATTTCAAGAAAAACTTTACTTGCGTTTGTCCTTTTTCTTTTCAGCTTCTTCTAATAAAGCTTCCTTAAAACCAACTACCACGGATGCAATCCTATTATGTGCAGTTTCCGCATGACCTAAAATATTTGACATAATAAGATATAAGGAAATGTAGTTAAAACAGTTTAAAACAGTTTAAGTTATAAAAGAATTAAAAAGTCTTGGCATAACCTTCAACTTACCAATCATAAAATCCCAGCCTGTAAATAGTTTCCATGAAAATGTACATTCATCGTCTTTGGAAGATAGTTTGGAGTTTCGTGAATTTTCTGCCATTCTTTATGTGTTAAAGAGAAAACACAAAAAATATCGTTAAAGAATTTTGTTGGCAAAAACACAAGATAAATTTTATTAATTAGATTGTTGAAAAATATGTGATGAAAATTTGGAATTAGATTTTCTTTTAGTGCTTGTAAGTTAATTAAATTAAGTGGATGAGATTAATTGTACCAAATAAAAATATTTCTACCTTTAACATACATTAATATGTTGTATGGAATATGGGTTCTTATAGGTATAATTGGTCTTTTAAACGAATGCCAATAAAATAAGTCTGACCACCCAAAAGGAAAAGACACATAACAAATAAAATTTAATCAACATTATTTTAAGTTACGACATTAACTTTCATTTCTAATATTACAACTTATTTTCATTAAATAATTCTATTTTATTTTCTTTCCATGGGAAACATTTGGCTATAAGCTTAAGAAGGGCAGCCCAGAAACAAAAACACTTTTAAGCTCGTTTACATTTTTCTGTGTCAAAGGTGCTATTAATTAGAAACCAGAGAGAACAGGTAACAAGAAACAATTACTATAAATGATCAGCATATAATATCCTGGAGTCCGCTGCAACAATATTATATTTCCTGATGACGGGAATGGGCACCTAAACATGTGCAAGAGGATATAGACGACTACTCGCAATATGGACCGGGTTACATAAAACGGGTACCTGGTTATCAGAGGGTGGACCAAAATGAACGGTGGAATGATCTGGTGATTAGGATAAGAGGACAGCAGGAGGTTGGCCTAGTGAACTCGAAGCCCTTTAAAGGCCAAGTTAAAAGAATGGACGTAAAATGCCCATAGGGTGCAATTGAACAACAAGTTGGGAGATTGATTAAAACCCTTTAAAGGGCCCCAGGTGACGTCAGAAATAGGGGCATTTTGAAGCTTTGAAAGACTGAACTAGGCAAGATTATGGATGCGCGGGCGGATTACTTTATCTTATGACCACACCTCCATCGGATGGGAGTGCAGGAAGGATTACCTGTGTCACTGCGCAACTTTTGCACAAGCTAGAGTCTGGTGTTTTATGTATAATATTTTGCCAGATAAGGCTCACTTGAAAGGTATGCATTGGACGGTGTTGCAGAAACTTGTTCGCAATTCCAAAATTTCTATGAATTTATTCCCCGAGATTTTTTTTTCTTGCTAGTAGCATATAACAAGCCGTTCACTAGCTTAGGTGCGTGTTCAACAGGGCTTTTAGGCGTCCTTCTTTCAAATTTACCTAACCTTCTCTAACCTAGGGTCCATAATTTTGAAAGAATGCCAGACATGGGCCATATTGAACGTCGGCAGTGTCAGGAAAAACAAATCTGTCGCTTTGGCTTTGACCGATTGCTCTTTTTTCATTTGGGTTTGGCCGTTGATTTTTTATTTTAGTTTCAGCCGATTGATCTTTCACTTTGTTTTCTGTCGATTGCCCTTTTGCTTTGGCTGCGGGGAATTGCTCCTTAGCTTTGGTTTTGGCCAATCGTCTTTCGCTGCCGTAAGTAGGTGCTTGGCGGTAAGTAGGTGCTTGAGTAGATCCTGGACCCAGCTAAGCTACCTTAACCGAAGTCTTAAACCTCATTACAATACCTGTAAAGAGTTTCTGCTGTATGAGAGGAAGCTCAGGTAAAATAAACGGACTACACAACATGGCTGGCAATCCAGCTATGCCTAGCGCACTCTTTAACGGTGTTAGGGCAAAGTGCAGCAAAACTAGTCAAATGCATAGCTATATGGTAACTTTTTAGGTTTACAGATGTTTGGGATTGTGATTTTATATCCCTAGAAAAGGTTGAATTAAAAAAAAATATTATCTAGAGTAGGTGGAGTTTTTACAGCTGTTCTTTAACAAAACAATGGCCGAATTGTTCCTTAGGTGGTTTTGCATTTTGAAAAAATGCTTAAAACGGAACTACGTGCCTATTTTCTAAAGGGCAGTGACAGTTTTTTTCCACCGAAGTCATGTAAGGGAAGCAATTTCCGGCCAAAAAAATGAAGACCCTTTATCCTCTCGTCATTTGTCTTGACTACTTTGAAAAGTTTCTTTGGCCTTTGCATCATTTATAACCAGCAGGTCTGCACAAAGTAAAAATCTTTGGAGGAGTTCTTTATTCAGCCGTTCCACTGATTAAGAAAACCTTTCACTAAGGTAAACATGCAACTAAAACATTCCTTGATTTTGCAGGCACTTTCAACAATATAACCACGGGGTCATCGTAGCACAAATAAAAACGGGCCAATTGGTTATTTACTGGATATCAAATATCCTACAGGACTGAGGTAGTGGCCTTTGGGGGAATTCCCTTACTATTTCTATATTTATTCACGATTTTATATTTGCGGAAAAGTGATGCTGCTGGCGATATTAGTTGGTTAATACATGAAAGTGACTCATGCTAAATAGCACGATGACTACCCAGCCGTGTTTGCAGATTACCTGATGGACCGGGGATTAAGTGACCGTTAAGAATGTTATATGCCACTGCCAAGTACTCATAGGGTGAAACTGTTGGCTTTTGTAAGTAATGCTTAGGATCCAAATGATTTATATGTGGTCTTCAACGTCAGTCACTTAATTTTAATCTAACAAAACCTACACTGGCTTAGTAATCTAAAATCAATATAAAAACCAAATATTGTGCATACACAGTACCAAGAAGTTTCTTAGCTTTCAGACATTTGTTAAAATATACTAAAAATAACTTTAAAAAAATCTGAAAAACTCCTAAAGTGACACAATTTTTGAATTTAAAAATTCTATACTTTGTTTAATTGGTTATACTTCCCTTTTAAGATAAAAGTGAATTAGTACCAAAAGTTGTTTCATCCCAACAAATATCAAAAAGAATATAAAAATGAAAACAATATACGCAAATAAGAAGAGAAAGAAGTAAGAAAAACGGAACTAATATTAATGGTATTAAGGTTTATTTAACTTTATTTCAATTTTGTTCATTTGTAATTTACGGATTTGTGTGTGCGAAGAAAGCGATTACAACGATAAAAAATGTTTTTCCCTAATTTTATGTTTTTCTCGCACTAATATAAATAAGCTCAAGTATAAGACAGAATGAAAATGCTTTGCCATTCTTATAAAGCTACTTAAGTATTATTTGTAACTATAAATCGTTGTAATGTTAACAAACTTTTTCCATTACCGATTCACTACCTACATCTAATCACTCCCACTTTCATAATTTTGTTTTTTGTAATACATAAACACACACTCATACATACACCCATAACTGTTCGAATATATCACCTTCCGCTTGCCCAATTACATACAAATACACATGAACGTCCTTATATTGGATGTGAAAAAATTTTATAATCCAACAAATAATGTCCTTCTTACAAGTTCAATACTGCCGATAAATCTCATTGAGGTACGTGCTTAGCATATTGATTGAATTTGCTTGCCCTGGAGATATTCCTTCATTACGAATTGAACGAATGTCTGAATAAATGAATTGTTGTTGTAGTTGTTTGACGCATTGACTACTCACAGCTTATCGTTATTCATCGATGAACAGCCTCTGGAGAAAGTTTTTTATGATGGATTTTTTTATTTGCTGTGTTTGTAAATGTCTTTTAGCTGCGAGATTTTCTTTACTAAATATTTGTGTTTTTGTATAAAAGTCTATATGCAGCATTTAAAAGCTGTTAAGTGAGCTAAGCACAGCAAAGTTAATACATTTTAATATAGATTATTCCGGCAGTTTTTTTAATCCATACATAAAAATTTCTTTTGTTGCTTTAAAAATAGGGCTTTGATTTTCATTTCGATTTCAGTAACCACTGCCTTAAGATGAGAAAATAATGATGCTTCCGCATTCAATCCCTCATCTGGGGCTGCTAGATCGCCTTCCGAAAATAAGTTGAAATTATCATTTACTTTACTATATAGCTATAGTGCCCAGGTCTGGTCGTCAAATTCTTGTTGGTTACCGGCAGGGTGCACCACGTGCAGGTTATGTTGATATTTGAACTGGTGAGGCTGTGATTATTGCTTCACTAAGCCATTCCCGTTTTTACCATTTTAGTACATTGATAACTGGGAAACTTTTGTCCACCAAGAGTGAAGTGATGTATAATATATTATACGATCTGTCTGCTTGGGTTAAGGACACGGAGCTGGTAGTTAACCCAGATAAAACGGAGCTAGTTCTCTCATCCAGAAGGGCAAGTTATTTTGGTAGTCGGAATGGAAGAAGAGCATCCTTTTTCTCTGAATGGCTATTTTATCTGTAGAAACTTCGTAGGATAGACCGCCATTATTTTTGTTACTTATTTTTGTTTTGTAAAAAGCTTAAATATGTATATATGGGTGATACAATGTTAAACGGCCCAAAAGGGGGAAAAATAATTTTCTTTATTCAAAAAGCCGGCCAATTTACATTTCAAAAAGAATGGCTTTTACACATTAAAATATAAATATGCATTTTTAATTTTTATTTATTTGGAAGTTGAAGTAAGAGTGAAGAATGTTCATATCGTTACCTTAATATGGAAAGGCCTTAGCTCGTATTGTTCTATAAGCATGGATTTTTTTTATTTCGATAAATGGTCTGCAAAAAAAATCCCGACTTAAAAAACACGAGTTTGGGTCGTTCTATAAAAGAAGGAAAAGAAGAATGAAGCAGACTTACCAGGGTCTTTGGTAATCGATCCCCCAACCCCTAGACTGGTAGACTCGTGCACTAACGGCTGATCTACCGGGAGTTGACATAATTGCTGTTTAAAAAAATTCAGACTCATGATCTTGAACTTTTGGTCAGCTATATGCTTCTCGAAAAGGGAAAAAAAAATTTCTTCTTCTTCTACGCTTGTCCTTCAACCTGTACCAACTGTTGGGCTAATTCAATGTTGTTCACTAAACCCAAATTGGTGATAAGGAATGCAGTTGTTATAACTTATAATTTGCTTGTCTTAAAGCAATTTCTTGAGCAATTTCGGCATAGTTGATAACAGGCTTATAGGCCTAAAGCAAATTTTTGTGTTAGCAGGATATACCATTAAAAATAAAAAAATTTGTGTGATGGTTCACATCGAGGGCATAAAGATATCAAACCATTTTGATTTAGTCAAGGATCATTGCAATATTAAATGTGTGTCATTATAACACTGAAATTATTATATAGTTTCAAAGGAACTGGCCAATGAATTCCAGCATGCATTATAGGAAAAATTCGTTATTTAGACTTGCTAACAGTATTTGGAATAAACATCTGTAGGAAGCCATTCCTGTCACTTTTGTTATCTTAAACTTAAAATAAGTGTCTATAAACACTTCTTCCTCTCTCCTTTTTTCCTTTTTCACATAAAAGAAATACGTTCTAAAACTAAGAATTTCAAAATTCTAAAAACAAAGTGTTTCGGTGGCCTAGATGTTAGCGTGCTAGTTCGAAGAGTCCCAGGTTCAAATTGCAGCTGCGGCAAGTACAGACAATTTTTTTTAGACAAAAGATATTAAGTATGTATGCATAAAATATATATAAAACTCTTCCTCTTTAAGAAAAGCTCCGTAACTCAAAAAAGGAAAAAAAAAACTTTAAATTTGTGGATTACTCCTTTAAGATGATTGGTCCAATATTTAACATTATTATGGGCCCATGTAAATATAAAACCAGAAATCAGCAAAAAATCCTTTATACGTTTTGGATTACATACCAGCAGTTGCTTAACTAAATCATAACATGACAAGCCTGCTAATGCTTTCCTACTCCCAGAAATCATATTTAACCCTTTAAACTCCAAAATGGAGATTACACTGAGGTAAAGATTAAAAAAGGCCCTACAAAATTTAGTTAACTTGCTCTGGTTGGATCACTTTAACTTCTATAAGTTTTTCATAAAAAAATCCTTCATAAAAAAAAATGAATTTGGATGTAGGGTATAATAAGGTCGTGCTTGGCCTCTTGTTGTTTAAAAATAGCAGTATGTGTAATGGTAGCATTATATACGAACAATTAAATCAAAGAAATCAGCCAAAACCCACTGCATTTGGCTCCCATAGTTTCCACACTATTACACTCCATTTAATGCTAGTTGCTTGTGAATAAGGTTATTAAATCAAACACATACTTTTTCAAGAAATAAAGGGGTTTGTTTTTTTTTTAAAGAAATGCGATTTTTAAGAAAATAATTTTCCCGCGAACAATGTATTTTGATTTAAAAGCTCTCGACTTTCCCTTTTCACATCAAGCCATAGCAAACTAAAATGGCATCACTAAATATATATTTCGTTGCTTTCTGTTCTCTTGTCGTACACACAAAAAACTACAAAAAAAAATTTTCAAACAAATTCTTGTTCAAAAAAATTTATTTTTTTAGTCAATTTATTTAATAGTCTCTAATAATATTTTTATTTGATTTTTAAATCAAACAAAATTTTCGCCTAGACAAATAAAATATTTAACCAGCTCAGCAAAATTTTTTAACAGAAGCTAAAATTCTTGCAAAATTATTTGTCTAAATTTACAACTTTCGTTGTAGGTCCTCAGCCAGACAAAATATTTACTGATTCTCTGAAATTTGTTACTGATTCTACAACTCAGTTTTTTCTGTGTATTTATTTTTATGATAGTTCCTATAAACTTTGTACAATTTATATAAAATTTAACATGTCTTCTTAATAAACATCTCATAAAAATGCAGTTAAGTATCTGGTGACATTATTTTTGCTTTCTTTTTCCCATTTATGTCAGGGTAATTTATTTAATGCTCTTTAACTAAATGCATTACACGTAAACCAAATACTGTCTCTGTTTTTGTACGAAAAACCAAAACATTAAACAAGAAAATACTAAATAATTCTGGAACGTTTTATGTAATTTTTTTTAAGAGCAAGCACAATGTTTATAGACAGGAAATAAGCTGAATTTGGGGAGAAATAAATAAAAAAAAAGGGAAGTAAAAGTAGAGAAATTTTTTGTTTCCGGTGTTAAATGATGAAATAGATTTCGGGAATGACGTTTTTTTCCATACAATTTGACGTAAAATTACGCTGCTGAATGCAGTTATAATTCTGTCATTAATTTTTTAAGCTTTCACTTTCAAAAAGAAATTCTTTCAACAATATTATATTAAATTTTAAGTTTTTAACGTTTATGAACGAAATTACTTACTTATATTGTTGATAAATTTGTTAAAGAAGTACAAAAGCATGACAATTTGCAGTTGCCAATGTACAAAAGCTTGTATTTAAAAGAACCCTTGTGAATAAAAATTGAAAAAGTTAAATGTGAGTTTGTGAAGTTTAAGCCGACGCACGTTGGGTTGAAATGTTTCGAAAGTGACGCTTAATTGAATTTTTATTATTGGTATTGGATAAAACTAGATAAAATTCTACATCACTATGTAAATTTTCAAGCATCTATCTTGTCAGCTGACGTCGTAGTGTCGTGCCAAAGTACAAAATTTTTTGCAATTTTTTTAAAAAGCGAAAAAAGTAAAATTTTGCACTAAACGAGTCCGTAATTTCCAAGTTTAACGTTAACAAAGTGTTATTTTAAGAATGGAACCTTCAACTTCAGGTATCAAAGTATACAAAAATGATTTAGTGTTCTTGAAAATATGTGTGAAAGTATTTTTGACGATTTTTTTAAAAAAGGTCCCAAATTGGCCTATTTTTGATGTTTCGTGAACCATAACTTCTAAGTTAGTTAAGGTTGGGTTTTGAATCTTATACTTTCTAAAAGTATAAAATTTTAGCTTGATATTAAAAAAAAGAAAATTTGTGGTTTTGTTGCTCAATTTTTTGCTATTAACATTTTTCTGTTTGAAGTCGTGTTTTTTCAAAGTCATGTATTTAACAAAACTAACGTTCTTGCTATTGTTGTTATTGCTGTCGGAGATAGGTGCGTGCACAAGTTTTAGTCATCTTTATTCACGAGAGTGTTAAAATGGTTTTGTATGACTCCTACGATACATAAATTTTTAATTCATGGTCCCGAAATCAGAAAATACGCCCTTTTACCGATTGGGGAACTTTCAGAAGAAGCTCAGGAAGCCAGAAATAATGATTTTAAAAATTATAGGGAACACTTTGCTCGCAAATGCAGCCGATAAAAGTCGAACGAAGATATTCTAAATAGATTTTCTCTCAGTTCAGATCCATTCATATCTAGTATTAATAAACAAAATGAGCGGAAAGAAAAGCAACAATTATCAATTTCTGAACTACAGCTTTTGGTATCGCCTATTATTTCTTAAGAAATACATGAAAGTGAGGGTAGTGAGCGAATATTATGATGATGAAGGTGAGGATGAACATAATATGGTTTCTTTTTAAGTATATGACAATTATTGATAAACAGAAAAAATTATAAAAATTTATTTCGTTACTTTTTAAAAAAGTTGTAAAATTTTCGAAATCCTTCAAAACCTAAATTCAGACTTTTAATTAAACTTATATTCATATTTATGCAAAATATATATTTATTTTTTTATTTTTTAGAAAGAAGACAATATAAGCTTTTTTTTGCTTCTCATTTTGAAAAAAAATCACTTTTTATTTTAAAATTGCGCCGAAAATTCTGAAACAAACTATAATTTTCCTAAAAATAAATATGCCTTTTTATGCATATTTAACGATTTGAAAAAAAAAATTCAAAAAAATTTAAAATACGGCTCCCATGAAATAATCGCCACTTTGAGTGCCATCGAACCCACTGTGCGACGTTTCAATTATGTGACTGTTTTCTCTGAGTAGCGTTTTTGCTTGAAGCTGCGGACGTTTTCTGTTTCATTATATATTCCGACAGCGACTTTTTAAACCTAACCTAAGCACCGGTAAATTTCTTTAAAAGATCCTCTTGTTTGATAGCAACTCATATTCACGCATAATGATTTAAGAGTTAGTATTGCAAGTAAAATGAGAAAACTATGGCTTGAACAATCAGAATTGCTCTGAAAATAACGTAGTCTTACATCGCTTGTGATTTTAAAATCACAATTGGGATTTTACGTTATTTATTCAATGTGTTTATTTCAAAATGTAAAATTTTTATATTAAAAATATATCCAAGTGAATTTAAATCGGCAGGCATTTAGCTGACCGGTTTAAAATCACAAAAATTCAAAAAAGTTTTGTATGTTTCTTGTGATTTCAAATCGCTTTCAAAAAAGGGATGTTCAAAACATGCCTGTATGTGTTGTAATTTTCATACCAAAGCACTTTCTGTCTGTAAGGACTATTAAGCCCTTTAATGGACTAAAGTTTTAAAAGAGCCTTTAGAACCCTAAACTATTGATGTGGTTTGGATAACTTAGCGGGGAGGTATGCTTCCAATGCTCTAACAAATTGATCAAAAAACGTTAAAGCGACCAAATGCGGGGTTTTGTGAAAACAAAATTTACAATTTGAGACAGTCATAGGGCTCAAAAAAGGGACAGTTTTACTCAATTAAGTTTAATATAACTTAAAAGGAGGCAAACAAAAGCGAACCGCAATTATCTTGTGTTCGTTTTTAAGTTTCTGCCTTCTTGATTACACGAGATGCATTTAAAAAGTTCCAAGAACAGGGGCCAAATCGTCGCATTCGATTCGAAGCGAAATTTCACTCGATCGATCGAGTTGTCAATGCTTTAAGTATAGGAATTCTAATAAGAATTTTAAAATTTCGATTCGAATCGAATGCGACGATTTGGCCCCAGCTTTTAAAGCAAATTCGATAAAAAAACTCAGGTTAAAATTTTTCAAAAAAAAAAAGAAAAAACAGATAAAGCCGTTGGGCTACCAATGTAAAGAATTGGTTGTTGAAATAAAGTTCAACTGACAACTTGATACTTTTTATTTAAAAAGGTTTTTGTGATATAACGATAGTAAAACACTGACTATTGCGAAGGATCAAAAACTTTAAGTATTTAATGATCTATGACTTTCTTGTAACACGTAATCAATTTATAAAATACTTTTTCCTTTAATAAATGTTTATTTTAATGTCCTTAATAGCTTATAAAATATTGAACATGATTTAAGTGAATGAGCTTTTCTAAAAGTTCACACTATACTCACTTTCTTAGCGTGGCGACAAAACTATAAATATAAACGGCAACAGCAGTCAAAAAGTAAGCTAATGGAAGTAAATAACCCAATGAACTGGCACCCGAATAGCTCGAATAGTAACTGAAATAAGAAAAATAAAACATTTTAGCACACAAGTTCATAGCAAAACAAGTAAAAGCACTATAATCGGCTGTGCCGAATCTTATATACCCTCCACAAGGTTTAGGCGGTTTTACCCTAATTTTTTTAAATTTTTTATGGCAGTGAGAAGGGGCAAGTATGTTCTAGGAAAATGTTTGCAAAAAAATTAGTTAAGGCACCCAGGAAGCTGTGGGGGGGGGGGGGGGGGATATATTACAATTTCCCAACCTTTGTATGGAAGCCCTCTTAGGCTGTAAAAATATGGGGTAAGTAAGTCCTTAGAATATGCTTGGAAGAAGAAACTAATGACGGTCGGCCTTGTACCTTATTTCTCTTAGGCCGACTCTGGGGAAGCTACAGGCGTTTTTACAACATTTTTATAAATTTTGTATGGCAGCCCCTTTAGATGATGGAGTTAGAGGGTAAGTATGTTTAGGGAATATGTTTGGGAGGAAAAGCTATATGGGCCTCGTTCACATTTTATTCCCCTTAGGGTGACCCCGGGGAAGTTCCAAGGAGTTTTATCTTAATTTTTTAAAATTTTGTATGGCAACCCTTTTATTTGCTAGATAAAGGGGGTGATATGTGGTTTGTCTTACAAAAGCATTTGGGAGGAAAAACTAATTGGGTCGGTCTTAAATTTGACCTTTGTAGGAGAACCGTGGAAACTGTGCAGGCGATTTAAAAAAATTTAAAAAAAATTTAACTTTGTATGGCAACCCTGTAAGAGGGCAGAGATATGGCATAAGTATATTCCGAAAAAAGTTTGTAAGAAAAAATTAATGGGAGTCGATCTTACATTGCGCCCATATAGGGGTAACTCTGGGGCAGCTGTAGAGGTTTCTTTGTAAAAATTTTTGAGAAATAAGCAGAGGTAGTCATGGGTGCTGGCTCATACATATCTCTGTCAAATATCAGGTGATTTTACAGAACTTCAACAGCAAAAGGCTCACAAGTATACCTGATCTTTTTATATCACAAACAGGCCCGAGAAATGTCAAGAAGCCTTGAAAACTTGATTTCAACAGGTTAACGACCAGACGGACATTGCTAAATCAACTTTCCTATCTGTGAGAATCAAGAAAATATAAACTTTATGGGGTCACAAATGGATATTAAAAAAGTAACAAACGGAATGATAAACTTATATGTAAGGATACACTAATGTGAAGGGTATAATAATAAAATAAAAACTTACCCATAGAACATTGGTGAGTACTTAAGATAACCTTCAAATTCCCAAACAGTAAAAAGATTTCCAGCTACTTCAAATTCCTTAGAGGACATCTTTTTACGAGGGTCTGTTTCATCATATTTAGTAGCAAAATACTATAAACAAAAGTAAATACAAATACATACATAAAAATATATTTTAAACGCTTTTATGTATATTTTTTTGTTTCCTGCTTACCTCTGGTCCAATTACAAAAACTACAATTGGAAGAGCAATCATCACATTAACCCACATCAGCCAGCGTAAAAATGTAAAATATGAAGCAACCCCTGAACCAAAATGTGATTCAATTTCTTTAATGCGCAGTTCCCAAGGTATAAGAACTGTTAGAAAACTGGCCGTTTCACGTTTCCAATGACGCCAACGCTGCCACATGTAATTAAGAATTATGCGTTTTTTAATATTTTTTTCAAAGTAAAGTAAAGAAAAGTAAATTAATTTTTATATAAATTTTACTTTTGTGTTGCTTGTGTATATGTATTTTGTTAAACAAATTAATTAAAGCTGTATTTAAATACAATTTATGTTAATTTTTTCTATTCCTTCTGCTAAACTACGAAAAGTTTAGAAATTAAATAAAACTTAACAATATTATATAAGTAATCCTGTTTAGTTGTTTACAAACCCTTATAAGCTACCTAGAGTTTCATGAATGAGTATATCCCAAGCCATAGCAGCATAAAAATAACACATTCGGCCAAATATACATACAAACATACATTTGTGTGAAGGAGATAAAATACTATCCTTTAAAGGAAAATAAACAATATCACCAGCAGATTTGTAACTATGCAGGTAAGCAGGATATGTTTAACTAAATTATTTCTTTATCTTCGTGCGGCTAGTTGAGTAAGTATGTGAGTTCTTTTAGCACATGACCTTTCGTAACAATGAACATGTTGGTTTTATGACTTTGTACATGTGTATGTTTTAAAGTAGATGCTATATTGTATTGTCAGGACTTTTGTGATTTGTTTTGAAGTTTGGTTTTTAATATCTTTTTAATAATTCTTAACAAAATAACAACAAAACAATTCATAAAACAGTATTATATAATAATATTTTTTTTTTAAATTGGCAACACTGTTTTTTGAAAACCGATCACTGACTGTTGCAGCATTTTTAATTAGACTTTCTTAAAGTAATAAGGGGTATTTTACGCTGAAGAGTAAATAACACTGTTATAGCAGCTTATTTAAGAGTTATTACTCTTTTTTTTAGAAAATTATGTAGTCTCAAATTTCAATAGAGATTTTTTTAGA
The DNA here is from genome assembly GCA_963583895.1 of Melanophora roralis. NCBI lineage: Eukaryota > Metazoa > Arthropoda > Insecta > Diptera > Rhinophoridae > Melanophora > Melanophora roralis. The sequence continues at coordinate 32,188,119 of OY757189.1, read as the reverse complement.
TTAGAGCAATTCCTTCATCTTCCTTAAATTTATTTTTGAAAATATTTAGAAGTTTAATAAATTTTATATTGCTTTAATCCTTTACCATAGCGATGTATTAAAATAAAATATTGCCTACCAATACCAAATCCATCGTGAGCGACAAGGTATGCCACTCAATGACAAGTGATTGAACGATTACAATTTTATTGAGTTGTATGTGTTTAGGAATTTACATTTTATTTTTCGCCATCAGGTCTGTCATTGATGTATATTCTATAACGCAACTTGTTTTTGAATGCCGGGTATCCGTGAACTAGATTGCGATGCATGTGAAAATCACCCTGGTGTGGGTGAGGAGGCACTGGAACAATTCGAGCAACGGTGTTTCCAATGCACTTGCTAGGAATGATGCGAAATTGGATGATGGGGAAAACGGCCACTTCTGTGGCATTCCCCTTTCTTCCTGTAAGCTCCGCGTGGATAAATATTCCGGAAGAACCGCAGGGGCTAGATGATCCAACGAGCCTAGCTTTGAAACCACTGGAATAGCCGGGCCGAGATCGATAAGCGATACTGTGGCCACAATAAACGGCCGATTGGTTCCCACGCTAGCAGATTGAAATTGCTTTTAAATGATTTCTGTAGAAGCTGTCAGAATACAGAGCAGGATGAATGTATACAGCTTCTTTTGGGCTTCTGTCCGGTACTGAAAGACATTCTAATAAGGCACTTAGGTACCAAGATAGCCCGTCGGATGTAGCTAACATTGACCTAACTAGTCTATTATCTTTTGTCAGGGATTGCGGTTCGTTCGAGGACAGGGACCACTATGCAGCCACTATTACCGGCCATATATATTAGTTCTCTATTTCTGACCTAATTTTCCTATTTAAGCTCATCTAACCTGATTTTATGTCGCTTTCTCTTCCTATCTTTTTCTTCCCCAGGTATTACAAAGGGACCGAAGAAGAGGTTACAGGCTACCGTAGTTTATCTGACAGATCAAAGGCTCTTTTATCTTTGCGTAAAAAGGAACTAATACTAGTCAGCAGTATACTCGTTCGTCACTGTAAAACCCAGTAATTGTAGGTAAAATTGCAATTAAATAGGCTTTGTGCGAGGACTAAGTGAAGGTCAAGACGATGGCTGGCAATTGTCGAGCGGTGATGTTGACACTAACAGGTACACAATTAGTCGGCATTACTAGACTGTCACCTCTGTAAACCGCTTAAATTGACCAAGGGTAGTTATCCATCCCTCTTTAAATCTTTGTTTTGCTTCGTACTTATTTCTCTATAAAATACCTATTTTTTTAACATCTTGCCTTTTTCTTCCCTTTCTAGAGTTTTAATGCAACACAATATTACTTCACAACAATTGAGCAAATCACATAATTTAACGTTCCCATATAAAAAACGGCAAAAGTTAAAGGAGTTATCAGATATATATCAAATTTGCTATTTAAACTTAAAAAAACTTAGAAAAATATAAATTTTTGAAAAAATTGGCCCAAGAACACTCACTCCTGCCCACAAAGTTACAAGGAGTAGTCGTGTTGATACTCATTAGACTAGCAACGTGTTTGTAAATTTCTTATAAAAATTTGTACGTAATTTGACACTTTGGTGATATGTTCTAATTGGGGAAGAACGGAATTAATACAGTGGAATTACCAAAAACACAAATTTTTGGAAAATTTTTTTTCAAAACGTTAAAAAGGCTTAAGCGAAAATATAATTATAAGGGTATTTAAAAAGTAATAAAAATGAAAACATTAAAGGGGAAGTTTTTATTTGACAGCAGGAATGTAATAAGTCTTACCTTATGGTATTTTTTAAAACCTTAACCCGGTAGAAAGAGGTGTTCCCCAGGGACATTGTTATTCTTACTGTATGCAAATTATATACAACAACAATTTAAATACTCATACAATTTAAATTCTCGTAAAATTTTTACGTTTGCTCTGATCGCACAGAATTAATTTTTCCTACATAATCGAAACGAGGATCTATAGAAAATTATAATTCTGATAAAATAAAAGTCACATCTGTCCCTCTAGGTAAGCTTGGATTTTGATTGAATGTCCTCTGCACCAAAATTTTACTTACCGATTACCGAGATATACAAGAAATTATATTTTAATTTTACTTAGAAATTTATAGACCAATGCAAGTTATTTCTAGTTGCCCTTGTAGTAGGTATATTTCTGATAGGTTATTATTAATGTAATAACGGATCCAAAGGACCTTATTAGGCTTAAGATATTTAATTTATCGGATGGAAAGACGAATATATAACTTCTTTAAGCTGGTTAGAAATAGATTCATAATAAATGTTTATTAAGAGACCATAAACAGTAGAGAAGTTTTAAAATTTTATTTTCTCGTTTTCCAATTACTCCTGGCAGATTGACAGAGGAACAGCTCTAATCTACTTAGAATTTGTTTCTTAGTCGACCGCTGCAGTTGAAGGTAAGTCCAAAACTTTTATTTTTGGGTGTGACAAGCATTGGCATTAACAAAAAAATACGTAATATTACGTATACATTCAGAAAGTATATTGATGATCGCAACTAAATTGTCTATCAATCAATTTATTCAGGCCTTGCAATCATTGCCAGTACCATTGGTAGGTATGCTTATCTCACTACTACTAAATTACTAAGTTTTACTAAGTTTACTAAGTTATAAGTATAAATTTCAAAATGTTTTTTTTGAAACTTAAAAAAAATTAAACCTAAATAATATATATTTGTTACTCGTATTATAATTTTACATCGAAGTGTAATGCAGTACAATTTAATGCATTTTTATCCCCACAAAGATTAATAAAAATCTTTCTGCCAATATTTTTTAATATCTTGTGTTCTGAACATATATTAAATCTTAATAGGGAGAACATTAAATATTTAAGATACAAAAATACTTAAAATAATGGTTGGTAATGGTATTTATGGCAGCAAGTAATATTAAAAAAGTAATTTAATTTCTAAAAATTCTAAAATATATGTATGTTGGTATATGTGTGCATGTATGCCATATGTTTTCATCCATTAAAAGGACATAAATTTATGTTTGTGATTGTAAAGAACAATTTAAAGCCATTAGAAACTTAAATTGGCTTTTAAGTGGTAAACAATAAAGTTTTAACATTTGTTTTTTTTTTTGAATCTGACAGAACTGTTTACCAGCAAATATACACTAATGGTTCATGTGGGCCAAATAAATTTTATCTCTTGTGTTTTGTAAGTTCTTTTTATGTTTTTGTTGTGATACACTTGTTCTTTTTTAAAAAATATTTAAGGATAATAAAAGATAAAATACTTAAATATGTATGTGTGCATAAAAACATATGTATGTATGTATGCATGTATAAAAAATATTTTTTTATAAAAAAAAACTTACATCTGCCATTACAATTTTAAAACGAGCCCACAGATCTCGAGTACTCCGTGACATGGCAAAGCGTTCCTGCAGAGCACCCTCATGGCGTGCCACATATGTTTTAGCCTGAAATGCATTGAGAAAAGTAAAGTTAAAAATGAAAAGTTCTTGCATCAAACGCAGTATCACACAGTAAATAGCTTTTCATATTAAACTGACATTAGCGAAGAAAGGAAGAAGGTCACACACACACACATACGCAAACATGTTAGATGCTTGACAACATGTTTGTGTACCGCAGAAATCATAGTATTTTAAATAAAAAACATAATTTCAAAATTAAATAGTCAGTGATATGATACTTCTTAGCTTTGAAATTCACATAGTTACATAGTAGCATGCCCCCAGAGGGCTTTCATATTTTTTTTAAAATTGAAAATTAAATTGTTTATTTATAGGGTTTATTGTACGCAAGGTTTGTATACGTCAACGCAGTTAACTACCAGAAATGATTTTTCGGGGTATAAGAAGTATGTTGGAATAGTTTGATTTGCTAATGATAATTCTCAATAAGCTTACTGAGGTTATTGCATAAAAGCAGATAATATTTTTAAGGGGTTTGGAGAATTTGGGTAAAATCTAACGGCAGTTTTGTGTAGGAGTAAAAAAAATGCACATATTTAATTATGCTTAACTAGTCTCGTTTTTTACTTCGTCAAATATAAAAAATAAAATTTTGCCCCTTTGCTTCTAACTAATAAGTCTGAAATTCGGCGCATGTCTTTTTTTTTAAGACAACACAATTTTATAATTAAAAAGATGGGCGGAGCCTCGTCCTTTTTTATACTATATATACTGAACCGATTTTTCAAACCTTCTTCAGGGATAAGTTTAGTTGAAAATTAATTTTTGACTTTTAGAGTATTGATTTTGCACTAACACTAAGGTTAGGTTATGTTAAACTGGATGATACCGAGGACCCCAGTTGACCTTTTGGGTCCAGGGAAGAAGAAACGGTAACCAATTTTACTAACTCAGTGTAATGAAATCCAGATTACTCTCTTGGCAAATGTCAGAAGTTTTTTCTTACAAACCTCAGCCATTTCCTATATGTCTTGGAGCGCACAAGCGCTGCTGAACAATGACACAAAATATGCTCAATAAACTCTGTATCCGCCAGTACACCACTTAATCTACAATTATTGCTAGCTAGTCGTTCTGCTCTTTTAACATAAACCAATTTACAACAATACCTGTTATCATCCCAACTAGGAGTCTACGATAACTCTTTCGCAAAGACAAAAATAACCTCGCCGCTCTGGCCCTCACTGAAGAGTTTATTGTCTTATTGAAGAACTAAAGTGGGGAATGGACGTCCATTGCTCTTTCCATAGACAACCAAACCCCTTGATTTGCCAGCTCGTCTGCCATTTCATTTCCTTTAATGCCCATATACCCCACTGCACACAGTCTACAAATGGATTCTTTGCACGCCAAAACCACTTAAGAACAAGTACGGTTCTACCACTACCCTTTGATTGCTTGATAACAAGGAAAGGAAAACAGAGGCGCCGTTAGCAAAGAAACACGAAAAACTCTAAGAAGCTACCTATTTTCCCAGCCATCTAACCCCTTTTATTAATTATTTGATATTCCCCACCCCACAACCCCCTAAGAAGCGTCTCTAAGCCATCTATGTTGACGGATGTGCAGCCCTGTGTAGCAGCAGGCAAGGTGTTCCACAGTCTCAATCTCCTTCTAATATCCGCACAATCAACACAAGCCTGGAGAATTCTTACCCCATTTACTAGTTATATGTCTCAGTTCGAGTGATTTTCGAGATTTTTTATCAGCTGATAAGTTGCCTTCCGATACAGCCTAAGTTACAGAAGCCCGAAAACCCCGCAATCGGTCATGTTCCTCCAGGCTTGGCTTACTCTATCCATGACTCAAGTCCATATAAAACCACAAAAGAAACCTTTTTTTTTGCCCTACTGGCTCACATGTCAGCCTAATATCCCGGATCGATATCTTTCTCAGAAATAAATATTGCCTATATCTTCCAATATTTTTTATGTCCTAAACTTATTTCAAATACTTCAACAGCAACGGGTCTTTCAAAGAAGGCATGAATACCCACCCTTTCGCCAGGAAGACGCTTTTTTATTTTCCTTTTAGCACCGCGGCGCAAATGCCTTTTAAAAATAGTGCCGGCCAGTAAGAATTAACATTTTTTTGCTATTTCCAATTAAAAACTAAACTTTTTTCAAATACTTCAACAGCAAAGGGTCTTTCAAAGAAGGCATGAATACCCACCCTTTCGCCAGGAAGACGCTTTTTTATTTTCCTTTTAGCACCGCGGCGCAAATGCCTTTTAAAAATAGTGCCGGCCAGTAAGAATTAACATTTTTTTGCTATTTCCAATTAAAAACTAGAATCCCTTTGAAAATTGTAAGAATTTGGCCTGGATTGTGCTGACTATCCCATTGTTTCAAAGAAGCTAACTTTAAGCTTACAAACTAATATTTTTCAATTGATTTAAATTTGAATTCTTTTCTAAAAATTTAGATTTTTGCGGTAGTTTTTTGAGGAAAGGAGTGTCTAAACATTATACTATAAGTAATTTTTAAGAAGAACTACGTTAAAGTTGTCGTCAGATTTGAAGTTTTTAATTATGGTTTTTGGTTTTGGTTCCCTTTTTCTTCTTCTCCCTTATTTTTTTAAACTCTAGGAAGTGCCTTAGTTTTAATCTTATTTACCTGTCTCACCAACTTTAGCTTTTTTCTAATTGGCCACGGCTGCAGTTTAACTGACTGTATTACTTCCTTGTGAATTCGTATATTTTCAAAAATTTGTTCTTGTGTTGATTCTTGATTTGTGCCTTCATCTAAATTAGAAAAATGTGCAATTAAAATTGTTTAAATATAAAAAATAATTTAAAGTTTTTATTGAAAATATTTAAAAACTGCATAAAAAATTTGGTATTTAATTTGATTATTTAAGAAAAAAAAAGACAAACATACCTGAACTAGTTGTGTAGACACTAGAGCGTCTACGCTCTACACTATCCAATACGTGCTCCATTGAACTGGATGGTCTTCTTGAATTCTTTCTACGATAACCACGTACACTAGCACGTCTTTGCATTATAGCGGAAACTGATACTGAGTAGTCTTCTTCATCATCGATTCCATCACTATCGTTATTATAATAATCCGAGGGTGAAGGTGTTGTCACGTAACCACTATTAAAATCCTCAAAACTACGTTGCAAAGGAAAATCTTAAAAAAAATAATAAAAACATAAAACAAAGTAATGAACTTACATTGACGTTTAAAAATAAAATGCAGATGTTTCTCTATAAAAAAAATATAAATTAAAAAAAAAAACAAGTCAAAACTATATATTAAACTGTATCTTATCTTATCTTACAGCGTGTAGGGGTGTTTTTTCAAATGTTGTACTGGCTTCCTGTAAGCTGTAAGGTGAGAGCACTCTTAGGCGAGGAAGATGGGTGGACAGTATTTCCAGAAGAGGAAATTATTTCTCTAAGGCTGACTTTGGGGAAGTTATGGGCGTTTTTAAATCATTTTTGTTAATATTGTATTGAAATCCTATTCAGGCTGGAGATAGTGGGTAAGTATGTTTTACAAAAATGTTTGGAAGGAAAAATTAATAGTGGTTGATCTTAAATTTGCCGTTTGGAGGAGCACCCTGGAAGCTGTGGAAGTGATTAAAAAAAAATAAATAAAAATTAAACTTTGCAGCCCTGCTAGGGACGGAAAAGGGGTGTAAGTATGTTTCACAAAAAGGTTTGTTGGGAAAATTAATGGGATCCGGTGTTATATTTTACCCATGTAGAGTTAACTCAGGGCAGTTGAAGAGGTTTTTGTGTACAAATTTTGGAGAAATAAACAGGGGTAGTCGTTGTTGCTGGCTTATATCTCTTTCACTTATCGGACGATTTTGCTGAATTTCAGAAACAAATTTTTGCCGCCCCATCTGATATTCTGATACCACAAACAGATTCGAGGAATATTAAGAAACTTTAGCGCGATTTTAATACATCAACAGATTAAGAAAATATATATTTTGCGGGGATTTGCAGCCAGATATTACTTCATAGTATAATAAAAAAGCCTTGTCATATATTATAAATTTCGAATTTTATAGCTAAAAGTGACTTTTTTACTGTTGGTGACATTTCTTGATGGGTGACGTAGCAGATGTTGGATACCAACCAACTGTTCTAAAGGAGCTTAAATTGGCAAAGCCCTGACCAATTTTAGTCCTTCTTTCATTACAACTCTAGCCTCTTTATGATGCTGCTTTTAATACCCAAGGAAAATAGCAAGCTGAAATGACCACGATAAGGATAACATTGGCTTTGTAGCCCACCCTTGTAAGAACTTTAGTACCTATTAGTAGAAAAAGAAGAAACAAATTAATTGACCCTTCTTATGTCAACGACCTCCCACACGTTTAAATAGCCTTGATTTGCGAATCTGTACTTGGAATGTTCGAAATCGAGAAGGTGCAGTGGGCACTGGCGGATATGCCTAAAAAGTACAAGGCCGACATTGCCGTCTTTTGGAAAATTTTACAAAACGCACAAGGCTTGTCAGTTACACCAAAAGGTGACGTGCTATATTACAGAAGCCATTAAATAAGACATGAATTTGACTTTAGATTCGTAGTTACGCAAAGATTCCAAAATTTACCTTCAGAGTTACTCCGACGTATGAAAACTAGCCACTATCCATACACAAGCTAATTTTTTTAAACGTAAGTCCTATCCATGCCCATGTTCCAAAGCCAAGAATGAGCAGAATAAAGATATATTTTACAAGCGAGAGAGAAAGAGATTATGACCTCTGCCGCGATAAGGATATTACAATTGTTCTCTGAGATATAAACGCAGGATTTCAAGGGGAAAATATCTTTGGTCCAACAGTCGAAAAATTAGTCTTCACAAAGAAACATCCCATAACAGAATAAGACTAGTAGACTGTGCCGCGTCCAAAATAATGGTAGTTAGCAACACAACATTTCGACATCTCGATGTACATAAAGCCACTTACCTGTCACCAGATCAAAACAAGAGAAACCCAATTAGTCATGCTGTGAAAGACGCAAGGCATTCATTTTATGTGAAAAACGTACAATCGATCCGAGGAGCAAAAGTCAATTCGAATCATTACCTTGTTGCAGCTAAGATTCACATCAGTCTGAATGTAGAGAGAACTATACGATCTGACACAGTACGGGAGCTCGAAGTCAAAAATCTGCAGTCACAACAAGCAGCAACGTCTTTCTTCGCTCGATTGACACAATTTCCTGAATAAGGTACTCTTTGTCCTGATAATGTTGAAGCGCAATGTCGAAGCATTGCCGCAATATACGTAGTTGGACGCCGAAAGCCTTCTTCAAAAAACCCCTGGGACGACCTGGAGTATCGTTATGCTACTAAAGCGAAGAATGTAGCACACAGGGTAACCATGCAGTCAGTAGTAACACGTCTTGCGAACAGGGAAATGGAAAGGTGTAAGTGTAAACATATTGGAATGTTCAGGGGTCATAATTAAGTGCAAAAACCAAAGAGCTTAACACGATAATAAAGGCTTTGGTATAGGCAAATCTTCCTGCACAAATAAAATGGGTAATATCTTGACCGACACAGAAATTGTGCTTAAAATGTGGAAATATATTTTTTATTCCTGTTGGTATCCGATAAAGGAGGAGATGCAGATACCAGGGAAGCCATCCCAGCATGCGGTATTAAGTGCATATTGCATAGGCAGAATGAGGGCGAAATAGCCGGCTTAGTCAGTAACTGACTGTAAGTTATTTAGGAAGTAATCCGTAAAGTTGTTTTTAAATTAAAAAACAGTTAAAGTTCAATATAATATTTGTTTTTAACTGATTTAAAGGGTTGTTAAAAGCCGCAGATAAACAAAAATACTGATTTTCCGTTGCAGTTAATTTTGTCAGTTATTTTTTGGTAATATTTAATTTTGTTAATTTTTTTCCGATACTTTGTGTTTAGCTGTAAATAACAGAAAATCTAGTTAATTTTAGACGAACATGTAAGATATTTTTTTTGATATCTGAATTTGAATGAAATATTTTGTTAATTTTAATGAATATCTAGTTGGAGGGTTTTTAAATGAATATTCAGTTATTTTAAATACCATTTCCAGTAGATTTTACATTAATACTTTTTTGAGTGTAGCCAACATATTGCGTGCTGAGCTGTATAAACCGGAGGAGACACGCCAATAAGGTGCATGTATCAGTTTGCTTGTACAATCTGGCTGGGAAAACGCATTCTGAATAATACAGGCCAACTACAGACTAATAAGTATCCTTTTCATTGGCTAGAAAATACTATCTCATCAGCTGAAATGCAAAACCTAGTTACATGTTTTCTTTTTATGTTTTACAGTGGAAGTCTAGATTACAAAGGCAGTGCTTGTTGTTCTTTTTGGAACTCTGATTTAAATTTTATTTAAACTTTAAAAATTTTTTAACTAACGATCTAGCATATTGAATGAAAGATTATATCTAAACTTTGCCAGACCGTAACAATGACACAACAGTTTATACCTGGAAGACCTCCATTGGCCAGATATGCATATTTTGCCAAATCCTAGAAAAACCCCAAGGAAAATAGATTGATATTAACTTTCTCTTTGTTGACTATAAGGCCGCTTGCGTTTTTATTTCATTCAAAATTTGAATGATGACCTTAAATGATAAAAAATCATCAAAAGACAAAAGAGACTGGTTTTTGTGTGATATTTTTAACGTCCTCTAGGAAGAGGTTACACATGACGCAAATGTAAGCAGAACTGGCACATAAAAATCGCTTACGCTGATGATGTTGAAATCAGGGGGCGAACATTTCGGGATGTAACTGCCACCTTTGGAAAGGTTGAAAAATTAATCTGACAAAAAAGGGTCTGGCAAGGAATGAGATATAAGTCAAGTTAAAAGTATCAACGCATTAAATTACTAGTGGACTTAGGCAGGCAATGAAAATTAAAAAATACAAATTTGGAATAGTCAACAATGTATCTACCTCGGTACCGCCATAAACAAAACAAACGACATCAGTTTTGAGATAAAAAAAGTAAGGAGCTTTGTCGCTTCAAAAATGGGGTCTACAGATCGAAAACGCTCCAGCATCGTTTCACAAAAATTTTTCCATAAATCAAAGTCACTTTCGTTTAGTTCTTGAACGATTTAAATTTTAAAAAGATGGAACTTGAGATCCTTCCTTAAAATGTCATAAAAATCGCTCTTGGAAGTCCCAGTAAGGCTGCTTTTTCTGTACTTAAAGTCGCGGATTTTCCCGCAAACTTCTTTTAACCAGTTCAATGTTCTTGGGAGTCCTTGAAGGTCGAGTAGGCCTTTGACGTGGGACAGTCATAGGCGAAAAAGTTGCGCGGAGTCTCTGCACCTATAAGCAAATTAAATTTACACTCGGTGCATCACGTATTCGCCGAACGCCAAACTTTGAACAAAATTGTAGACGAGCAATTCCGTAAGAATTATTACTCATAGAAATGCCTCCACAGCGAACGCGCGATGCTCACTCGACCACTGCAAAATCATTACTGACAAATCCGTATAATCGATAATTCCAATGGTGCCATCCTCCCTCCACACCGTTTATTACTTTTTTAAGTAATCGTATTTAAAAATAAAATTTTGCCACCAAACACCCTGTATTTTTATAAAATTGAATTTAAAATTTTTTAATTTCTTTTTCCTAAAATGTATTCGATTTTGTTAGTTGCAAAATTTAATCAAACTCACCTACAAAAGCATCTAACACAGGACTGGCAAGACTATTGGCAGCAGCACTTAATGAATAATCGTATGTTTTCTCCTCCTGTGATGACCTTTGATTCATATTGTTATTGTTGTATGTTTGTGTTTAACCATTTTTTTTCATTATTGATGTCGAATAAGTTGAAAAGAGATGTGTTTAATAAATGGTTGTTAGAATTTAAAGGCAAACATAATACTGAGAATTAACAATTGTAATAAATTTCTAACAAATGGTTTTAACAAAAGTTTAACTTAAATCGGATTATTGTTGCAAACATTTGTGTCATTTACTTTAATCAAATTGATTGGGAATTTTTAAGAAGTATTTATTGAAAAAAGGATTTTGTTTCCTTTTTATCTTTAAATATTTGAATTTAACCACTAAACTTTATTATTATTTGCTTAAAAAAAATTTAACCCAGAATTAAAACAAACGTTTGTTAGATTTTTTTTAACAATTATTTTACCCACTGGGAAAAATTAATAAAAAATTTGTTCAAACTTTTACCTCTTTCTTATTGTGGTTTCGTTTAATCCTGTTTCTGCAGATGTTGTTTGTGTTGGTCTAATTTTGTATTCCTTTTCGTTTGTATCGCACGGTGGCGTTGCCCAAGTAACCGATAATTGATGCGATGTTGGTGTTGTCCCAGCGGGTGTTAATGAGGTCTTTTGTTTTGAATTGTTAATAAATTGAAAAATAGAAATTCATTAAGCAACCTTTTAATTATTTACAAATTTCAATTGCTTTTCAATTACAAAGGCTTTTAGTTCTTTTTTCACTGTAATTATAAACGCCACTTGAGATTTGAGTTAAAATTTAATTGTTACGGTTTTGTGAAAATTGTAAAATTTTGTAGAAATTATGCCATGCAGCATTAATTAATTTAGAAGATTAAAGTCTAAAATTTAGAGAATGACAAAGACCAAACATTTTAATTTTTCATAAATTTAAATAAATTAGTCGGTTAATTATTTTTGTTTTGATTTAACAATACTAAATTGTTTTTTAATCATGATTATTCTAACATATAAGCGAAAATGTAGAAATTAAATGTCACAGTTAACACTCATTATCATATTTACATTTCACTGGCTGTCTAATGAACTATTTAACTGTAATAATTATTTCGTTATTGATCAAATGCATGTTTAAAAATATCTTTTGCATAATTATACCCTTCACAGAAGTGATAAGGGTATATATAAGTTTGTCATTCCGTTTGTAATTTCTTTACTATCCATCTGCTACCGCATAAAAAATATATTTTCTTGGTCCTTATAAATAGGGAAGTTGATTTAGCGATTTTTGTTTGTCCGACTAACAATCTTTTCGAATCTCCCCGATCAGCAATATTTGAAAAAAGATCGCTAAAAGTCGATAACTGACCAAAGTATAAGCAAAAACCCAAGACTTTCTCTGTTTATTTCTCAAAAATTTGTACATAAAAGCCTCTATAACGGCACCGGGGTTGCCCCTATACGGTTGCAATGTAGTACCGACCTCAATTAATTTTTTCTTCACGCATACATTTGCGAAACATACTTACACCTATATCCAGCCCCTCAGGGGGTTGCCATATAACATTTGAAAAAATAGGGTAAAAACCCCAACAACTTCCTCGAAATAGCCCTAAGAGGAATAAAATGTATCACAGCCCATTTAGTTTTTCCTCTCAATCATAATCCTAGAGCCCACTTACCCTCTATCTCCATCAACTAAGGGGGTTGATATACAAAAATTTTGTAAAAACACTCATAACTTCCCAAAAGTCGGCCTAAGGGAAATAAGGGTTATGGCCTACCCCCACTAGGTTCACCTCATAAAAATGTTCCTAGAATATACTTACCCTCTATCTCCCTCGCCTAAGGGTGCTCCCATGCAAAGTTTGGAAAATTGTAATAAATCCCCCTAAAGCTTCCAGGGTGCCCGTGAATAGGTCAAATATAGAACTGAACCCAACTCATTTTTCCGTGTAAGCATTTTCCTAGAACATAGTTACCCCCTTTCGCCACCCGCTAAGGGGGTTGCCAATTTGAAAAAATATGGTAAAACTCTTGCCCATTGTGAAGGGTATATCAGATTTAGCACAGCCGAATATAGCGCTCTTAGTTGTTCTATTATTAATTTAGTTTTTTTTATCAGTTAAGTTAGTTAATAAAATTTTAATTTAAATTATTAAGTAAAAGATTCTGTATTTTTTTTAATTGCTGTGGAAAATATAGCGTTTTTCAGAACAACTCGTACGTCTACTTTTTGTAAATCAAGTCGCCAGTCACTCCCCATATCATGAGTGAATCACCGCATGTTGTTGCTTACATAGAAGTTTGCCTAGATAAAAGAAAATTACTGAACCTGTAAAGGATTCTGATAAGATTAAGCATTTCAAGCTGACTTCGACCTTAAATGACATTAACTGCATTTCCTACCAACAGATTGCTTTTAGGCGACAGATTGCTTTTAGGCGACAGCAAGTTGTAAAAGCCTTTAAGTAGAATAAGTATTTTTCTGCGCTTTTTCCCGATTTTTTTCAGACTTTTAAAAAAGTATTAAAATTAAGCGAACTAAAGCTTAACATTTCAGAAAGTCTTTATAAGCATTGGAAAAATTTACAAAACGGCATATCGTAACCAAAGAGGGAAATTATTTAAGTTACCTTCAACCAAGGCAGTATTCTTAAGGGCTGCCTTGTTTCATTGGCCAATTGGCTTTAACTCCATTCTTCATCTGAATTAAAAACTTTTGCTCTTAAACGGAATTTTAAAACTCGTTTGGTGCTAGAGATAGAATTATCAAACAAAGCAGCAGCGTCGAAACATATGTTACGAGAGATAACTCCTGGTCTGGGGCATATTTAAAATATCAACCTTTGCAGTGATTTTAAAATTCAAACGTTAAATGCGAAATCTTAAACTTTGTAGACAAGTATTCAAATAAGCTGGGAGCTCAACCAAATCAGCTCAGTTGAAATTTCTTACAACATGGAAAATATGCGAGAGTGAAAAGGAGGGACACTGTTTTAGTTTGAGAACTTAAATTTAGGTGTGGCACTGGCTGCATTAATAATAATTTTTAATTTTTAAGATTAAAATACAGGGTGCCTGATGGTAAATTTATGTTTTTAATTACGATAATTTAAAACAGTTATCGATTGTGCGGATTTGTCAATCACGATGTCGCAATAGTCGATAGCATCGCGCGTTCGCTGCGGATACGTTTTTTAGGGTAAGGATTCTTACGTAGTTGGTCGTCGACAATTTTATTCAAAGTTCGGTATTCGGCGAATGCGTGATGAACCGAGTGCAAATTATATTTGTATGTCGGTGCAGAGATTCGGCACAATTACTTTGGCTATGAACGTCCCACGGCCAGGGCCCAATCGATCTTCAAGGACTCCCAAAAGATTGAATTGCTTGAAAGCAGTTTACATGAAAATCCGCGACTTTCGCTACGAAAAATAACAGCCTTACTGGAACTTCCAGGAGCGATTATACATGAAATTTAAAAAAGAAATCTTAAGTCCCATTCTTTTAAAATTCAAATCGTTTAAGAACTGAAAAAATGGGCTTTGATACATCCAAAAATTTTTGTGAAACGTTGTTAAGGCGTTTTCGCTCTGTAAATCTCATTTTTTTGAGAAACAAGGCTCATTTTCACTTGAACGGCCACGTTAGCAAGCAAAAATACCGCTTATGGTCTCCAAGGACCCGCAACTTTTGATTGAATTATTTGAAAACCATGGATTGTCCAGGGTTTCTGTTTGGTGTGCCTTATCAGCGCATTAGATAATTGGACCATTTTTTTCGAAAGTTCTCAAGGTTAGACGAACAATGTCAACAGTAAAAATTATTAATGCCTGATTACAAAATTATTTTTGTTAAACCTGCGAGCTTATCAATTGTACTTTTCACACACGTGGTTTCAACAGGATAGGGTGACTGCACACACAGCCACAGCTTTGATAAATTTGCTTCGGGAAAATTTTCCCTAAAAACTGAACAGTCGCTTTGGGCCACCGAGGTCGCCCGCTGTAACTCCCATGGATTATTTTATGGGGCCAGGTCAAGGAGAGAGTTTCTTATGACAATCCCCAATCTCTTGTGGCTTAAAAGGACAATATTCCCCTAAAAATAAGCTCAATTGAACCCAGTTTAATACATTGTGAGTCCCAGAATACAAGGCTTCGTTTTGAACAGTGCGTTAACCTCGACGGAAGACATCTGGGTGAGATTTTTTTTTATAAATCAAATTTGCGTTTTCATTTTAACGCTCAATGCTCAAAATAAAACTTTAAGCCAATTATTATGTTTTCTATTTAAGTTTTTAGTTTTAAATCTGTCACCAGGCCTCCTGCACTTAATGTTAGTTTAAGAATATTAAGATTTTTTAATGAAATTAATAGTCGTTCACAAACTCATTTGAAGTTATGTCTTAATATTGTGACATCTTAATTTTAGTACTGAAATATGGTTTGGCATTTTTAAAACCAATTTTTGTGAGTTAATTAAGTTAGTCATTACTTTGATAATTTTCAGTCTAAAAATCATGTTAATTTTTCTTTAATTTTCAGGAATTTGTATTTTTATGTATTTTAAAACACCCTTTGTGAATACCTCTAATATGTTAAAATAAAAACAGAAAAAAACTTTAAAAGAAATGTTTAGTTTTCCATTTGCGGGGTTTTAAAGTCTTACTTTAGTGTTGGGTGGGCAAAATTTTTACACTTAATTTTTTCAAAAACACTTTTTTTTGAATTCACAAATTATTTTTATTTGCCACAACTGCAAACATTTTTAAGTTTTACGTTACATTTATTTAAGGTTTACGGTTGAGTAATGGAGCTTTAATTTCTTTTTATCATTTATATGTTGTGTACATAACTGTTTACGTGATGTTATGCTAATTCGCATGTACTTAGATACGTTCAATGACATTTCAAGTCCTTGAAAACTTGAAATTGGCAAAACGTGAAGGACACAAGTTAAAGAAAAATCTTTTTAGTCAAAAATGGTGGTAGGCATTAGGAATGTGTATTTTTAAGTACATACTTATATGACTAGCAAATAGTGTTCAAAGCTTTTAGTTAAACCATTTTTTTCCCTTTTTTTGTACTTTTTTCTTTAACTTAAAAATCTTTAAAATACCTTCGAAAAATATTTCCTTTTTTTGTAGGAAAATTATGTATTTAGGTTACAAAAACTCTTGATTTTTTTTATTTGTGTTGTAAGTATCTTTTATGCTTTAATAATTTATATTTTTTAAATTTTTTATGTTAAATTATAATTTTTTTTATAACACTTTCTTCCAATTAACATATAATCGATCCACAAATTTTAATTAGTTTTTTTTTTTCCTTAATATTATTGCAACTTTATGTTATTCCTTTTTAAACGATTTCATTAATACTGTATTTCTTTAAATTTATAAGTATAAAAATATGAAAAATTTTTTTAGATCCGTTTCCGTTTCTAACGACAGC
Source organism: Melanophora roralis (assembly GCA_963583895.1). Classification (NCBI taxonomy): domain Eukaryota; kingdom Metazoa; phylum Arthropoda; class Insecta; order Diptera; family Rhinophoridae; genus Melanophora; species Melanophora roralis. Next base: position 32,171,441 of record OY757189.1, on the reverse strand, counting down.
TTAAACTATTTTCTTTAAGATGCTCCTTGCTAGAGCTGATTACGAGGACTAAATTCTTTGTCTAAGGGTAAGTATTAGCCAAAGGATAATATTCGAATAATATATAGTTGTTTTTGGTGTTTTTGTTTTATTCATTTTTGAACTTATTCTAATTTGTTTTCATTTTCATTTATATCTTTCATTTTTTTATTCATTTTATTTTCTAATAATGAATGAGTATATAAATGTGGCTAAACAAACATGTAGTATGTGAAATATCCTTTCTTTTTCAAATAACAGACAAATTTCAAAAGTGTGAGTGTATATGTTTAATCCAACCATTTTACTAACAAACTAACTAATACCTCCAAAGACCACACCAAGAAAACCAGGACATAATAAATGAAGATAAAAAACCAGAATAAAATATTAAAACAAGCCCAAATATGTTATGAAACGGCAAACACACTTGAGCAAATATTACTAACGCTTTTAGGAATTTCCAAACAATACTAATACATCGAAATCCTTTTTTCTACACATGTGTTAAAAAAAAAACATCAACCAACACATTGATTTAGGTCTTCAAAAAAATCTAAAGTCAACCATAGTTTTGTTGTTGTCCTTATAACCAATTCGAAAGTGTTTGTTACTGCTTCTGTTTTCTATTTAAATTTCGAAAATTTATTTGGTTTAGCCGACCCTAAAAGCTTGTCAAGCTCTCTTTCTCCTTTGCTGGACATTAATGGGTTAAAGAACGCGATTTTTCTAGACAACAAAAAACATGTTGGATGTAAGTATGTGCGTTTTCGCTTATTTGAAAGTCTTTATCATTTTATAATGAAAATAAAACATGCAAACTTTATTTTTTGATAAAGATTTACAAATACACACATAACTGTTGCCAATAAATGTAAATATAATACAGTGTCTAACGTTAAAGGGTAGGTTATGTAAGGTTAGTTTAGGTAAGGTAGAAGAAGCAGCTGTCCAAGGAAAGGACACATCTCACATGGACCCACTTAACCAGAAAGAGAGTAAGTGTGAATAATTAGCTGTTATGTGCAGTCTTAAGTCTCGCTGGAGATCTTAGTTAGGAATAAAAGCCAAGTGCTTAGGCAGGGAAGAACTCTAAATGCTGGAGAGTTAATAAAAATTATATTAAATAAAAAACAGCTTAAGTTGAAAAAACCAAAAATGATTCAAACCCAAAATTATTGTTAACCCCATATTTTATGGTTGAAGCTACATAAGCGATTTCGCCATGTTCTGTTGGTGCCAGTAATATCTGTATAAGTAAAGACATTCTCGTCTGAATCTTGTTCAAAAAGTGGGCCAAAAGAAGTCATCCGATGTTGTTTGGCTCTCATTTTTTTTAAGTGAAAAACTTCAATTCTCGTTCTTGATTATGTTTATTTGAACCATTAGAATTTTATTGGTTAAATCGACAAGATGATATCGTCGAAATGAGCGCCGTCACAATTGATTGCTACACGAAATCGTTTAATGGTATTTTTCATCACCTTAGCGAAAGCTTCGGACGACATATTTTCGCCCCCACGTCGAATGTTGTCTTTAAGGATTTCAAGAGCCTCAACCCTGTTCACGTAAGCACAGGATTTCAAAAAAACCTACAAAAAGGTCTGGAACGTTTAATTTGGGCGATCTTGGGAGCCAATGTAAATCGCCAAAGCGAGAGATGAGGCTACCTGGGAAGGCCCCCTTCAGAATATCGGTTGTGGCTCGCAAAGTGTCAGCCGTTCCTCCATCCTGTTGGAACCAAATGTCCTCCAGTCCTAGTTCGTTCAATTGCTCTCAGAAAAAACTCGGATAACATGGCCCTATAGCGCGCACTGTCCACTGTTGTCGATTGACCAGCTGCGTCCTCGAAAATAATGTGTCGATGACTCCTCCACCGTGAACAGCGCACCATGCAGTTACTTTGAAAAGGTGTAATAGAACAGACTGGAGCTTGTACGGGAACATGCGCAGGTCTTTGACCAAAATTGCCTTAGGGATAACCGGCTGACGGCTAATGGCTGATGGCGCTGCAGCGTCTCGTGTAGTCCCATACTCTTAAGTTTTGGTGGCACAGCGTTTCCGCAGTCGAGGCCACACGACCCGGGAATAGGCGACGGAATTCACGCTGCGCCAACACCACAGACGAATTGTTACGCAAAAAAATACACACGACTGTTCCGCGTTCTTGAAGAGTGTATCGCTCAATGTCTTGTTCTCTTGCATTCTTTATCTGTCTTGTACACAGGTGTCAAAACAGATATGACATTCGCCGCCATTTAAAGATAATAAAGGTGTCTTTCAATAGAGTAATTTCTTTTGGCCCACCTTGTAATAATCGGTCTAATGAACAAACCTCAAATTTTTATAATTTCCGTGCTTATGCCTTTCAGTCAATCTGTCTGTTTGTCCGTTAAAGTAATATTAATCTATAAAATTACATGAATTAGATAAGGCAACGAATACAATATTTGCTGTTTTGTACTTTACTGTATAATAAACCAAATTTCTATCTGTTATATTCATTTATTAAAGTCTCACACATTCAAACACATTTCAACTCACTATAATTTTTCATTTAAATCTTAATATTTTTTTTCTTGTTCCACGTATAAAATGTATTCTAATCTGTATATTCACACAAACATATTGTACATAAAAACTTTTATATAAATTTTATAACTAGTAAATCCATAAGACACTCCCTCCTCATTTTTATGTGTAAATAAAAAAAAAGGTAAAAGTAAAAGTGAATTGTGAAAGTTTTGCCTTTGGCTGTGTTTGTGGTAACGTGAAAAAATAGAAATGTATGCGTGTTGCGAAAAAACGTGTTGGCCATTTTTCATTATTTTTTTTTATAAAAGAAATATAACATTAATTTAACATTCATTCATTTGTTTTAAGTTTTGTTTTGCAACAAAAACTTTTAATATTTATGAACATAATCACTTACAAAAATATTTTTTCATGAAAAATCTATATTTCCATTAAATATAATTGCTAACTTGAACTTATGCTTAAATATAATTATCGAATTGCATTTGGTAGACATCATGTTAATATTTGCTAGAAAAATACTTTAGTCATCGACAAAAAAACAATACACAGAAAAAACTACAAAGAATTATTTTCAAACAAATTCTTGTTCAAAATAATTTATATTTTAGTAAATTTTTTTAATAGTATCTAATAATATTTAAATTTGATTTTTAAATCAAACAAAATTATCGCCTAGACTATTCAAATATTTAACCAGCTCAAAAAATTTTTTTAACTGAATCTAAAACTCTTATATTTTCAATTAAATTCTTGCAAAATTGTTTGTCTAAATTTACAATTTCCGTTGTAGGTCTTCAGCCAAACAAAATATTTACTGATTCTTTGAAATTCATAACTGATTCTACAATAAAATTTTTTTCTGTGTACATTTCCAATTGTTTAATAAAAATATTAAAATTACATTAGGTTTACTAAGCTCTATTTTTTTAAAAAGCAAAAGTGAATTTGTAAAATTTAAAAATATTTTTAAATATATGTTAAGGGGATCCATAAGTTGTTCTATTTGTCCTATTGTCATACTGTTATAAAATTTCACAATGGTTTAAAAACCTTTACCAATTATTGGACACTCGGCGCAGGAGTATTTCTCCTAATAGGAGCATATTTCACCCCATGACTTAATGATGTTTTGTATTTCACTTAGAACAGTTCCACACCATGTGTTTTTGGGTCATGTATTTCTTTGCGAATTCCACTCTAGTGTATGCCCCGTTATGCCGGTTACTGGCCTGCATAGTGTTGCCCCATCCACGAATCTCGTGTCTTCCATTTCTTGGTGAATTTTGGGTAGTGGTGTCAGTTCGCATGATCCTTGCTATGGCTGGCCTTATTCCTATATCTTGTTTTTGTTAAATATGTTGTGCAATAGATGGGTGTTAGGATTTTTTAATTCATATTTATTTAATTTGTTTATTTATTTTGATTCAATTTTTCTATGTTTTGAGCTGGCCGAAACTTATTTTAATTATTTCAAATATAGAGTATTAAGATCCAAAATCATAGTTAAATACTTTTTAGGTACTTTTTGTTACTTTGAAAGCATTCAAGTTAAGATACTTTTTAAGTCTGTTTTTTTATTGTTTGGAGATTATTAGCCTAAAAAAGTTGAGTACTATTGATCCAAATATAAAACGCCAGACAACTAAGGATAAAAAAGGAAAATTTTTCAGATTTTTAGCCTTTGTGTTTCTCTATGGTCTTAAAATTTTTTAAAAATTTTCTGTGTATGAATCTAAAATAAAAAAGATATTCAAGCCAGATTAAGGTAAAAGTCATAGATATCTTAGATTAAAATAATATTTAAATTCAAGAAAATTTACTTTTAATGGTAATAGTGCTCCTTCAAAATTAGTTTGTTTTTTAAAACAATTTTTAAACTGTGCTTAAATCTAAGCAGGTTACTTGCGTACTGATATATCGAAGGGTGTGCTCACATTCCATTGTGCTGATCGAGCTCATTTCAGGCTAAACACAATTTATTTGAATTACTTTGGTTACAGTTAAAGCTTATATTATTATAAACTTCACTAAAGGGATAGGGATATATATAAGTTTGTCAGTCTATTTGTAATTTCTTCAATATCCATCTACGACCCCATTGAGTATATATTTTCTTGCTCCTTACAGATGGGGAAGTCGAATTAGCGATTTGTTCGTGTTATGATAAAATTTAACACCGATATCAAATAGACTTGTAGATGGTATCAAACTATCAAATGTGTTTGCGAAAAAATCGTTGTTGAAATTTAGCAAAATCGCCTGATAACTGACCGAAATGCAAGTAAAAAACCAAGACCGCCTCTGTTTATTTCTCTAAAATTTTTACATAAAAACCTCCACAACTGTGCCGGAGTTATCCCTATACGGGCGAAACGTAAGAACGGATCCCATTAATTTTCCTCGCAAACGTTTTGGTGGAACCTTTATTTATCCTCTTACAGGGTTGCCATACAAAGACTAATTTAAAAAAATTTATTTTTAATTGCTTTCACAGCTTTCAGAGTGCTCCTATGAAGGTCAAATGTAAGACATACCCTAATTTACCCTCTTTCACCTAAAGGGGTTCCCACATACTAATTAAAATAATAATCAGCCTTATTGTGTTTGGCGCAGTCGTGACAAATGTTGTCGAATTCGACACAAAAATGACAATAGTGCTATTCGTATAACATTGGCGTATTTGATAGACGGTACCAAAAAAACTAAAATGACTACGACAACGCCAACGCCAACGCCAACCACAATAAGGGTGACTGTAAAAACTCCAATAATTTCCCCAGAGGTTCCCCATTAGATTTCCTTCCCAAATATATTTTTAGAACATATTTACTTCCCATCTCGATTGCTTAAGGGGGATCCCATACAAAGTTTGGAAAATTGTAATAAATTCCCCCCTTCAGCTTCCAGGGTGCCTGTGGATAGGTCGAATGCAGGACTGACCCCAACTCACTTTTCCTTGCAAACATTTTTCTAGAATACACTTATACCATTCAAATTTTTAAAAAACTTGAGTAAAAACCCCTGCACGTTGTAAAGGGTATAAAGGATTCAGCACAGCCAAATATAGCGCTATTACTTGTTTTATTTAATATAATTTAAAATCTAAAAAAAGCTGTGGATTCTTTTCTGAGAAAAAAATCTATATTTTATCGATTATAAAAAGATTAACGTCCTTCGTAATTATTTTGGCAAATTTTTTCACAAAGGAAAGCCCTAATTGTTTACTTAAAAACAAAACAAATATCCAAACTTAAAATTTTCTAAATTAATTTAATTTATCTTTTAAATTTTCAGTTACTCTGTAAACATGTATAAATATGCTTAAAAAATAATTTCTTAGACATATTCAATGGAACACCTTTTATGTAAAAATGTATGTTAGAGTAAAAAATTTATATGTTTTTTAAGAACACCCAGCAAAAAATAAAATATTACAATTAGAACAGCTTGCCACATAAGGACTTACTTTCGGAGTTGCTTAAATTCATTTTTCGATTACCAAAAACATTGCATTAAATGGTAAACATAGTAGTTATGAGTAGTAAACGAACTTATTACTTAAGTTACAAAAGTATGTCATAATTTTTTTAAAATTTTAATTGGTTATTAAAATAAAAACATTTTTGTTTTTAAATTTTTTGCTAATTTAATTTTAATTAAAAAGTAAGAATATAGCTCTTTATTAAAAATATAATGTTATCAATTATATAAAACTATTTATTTGAATCTTATGTCTTGTAAATATAATTAAGTTGGCAATCCAGTTGGAAAGAGGTTACCTTTAAAGTGCTTAATTCCACACACGATTACTTTTCTAAAAATTTTTTGCTGGGCAAAGACGCATAGTCATACAAGAAAAAGCGAATTTCCGTATAAGTACCGACGAAAAGAGAATGATTTTGATAAACGGAGGTCCCATTTACTTTTTAAATGTTTCCTTTGTTGCTGCTTAAATAAGTTTCTTTATTGTGTTTATGATTTGATACATAAAATATTGATACTTATAATATTTCCCTTTTGTGTATTGCTTGCAGTAAAAAGAAAAAAAGAGAAAAAATATTAATTCGAATTATGTCCTTCAACATATACATATTGGCGACGGAAGCTTAGATTGATCTAACCGACAAAGCGATTTTAAACAACAATGTTTTTTAATAGGTCTTGGACAATTTCATTTAATTTTTTTTAAATGTTTATTTTATGCAATTTTTTCCTTCCTAATGAAGTGAAAAAAGCTATTTGTTTTATTGCTTGAAAAGATAATATTTAATTAATAACTGGTTATGGCAAGGCATCATCCAAATTTATGTATATTTTGACTATGTATCCAATGGTGTATTTCCAAAATCAAATAAGCTTGATAATGAGAAAAGTAATTAAATCAAATTACTTACCGTACTTTAAATTCTATTTGGGTTGATTTATGTAAAAAACTCTTGTAAGTGAAGTGAATCTTAAGGCGGACCTTATATTTTAAGCACCCATTTAATTGAGGTGAATATTCTATGTGTATTCTCTATCTATAATTTAAGCCTAATATAAAATAAAAATATATATTGATCTACTGCCAGACTTGCACGACTACCAGAATTGGGTCAAAAGAAGTCATCTAAAGTTGTTATGCTCTTATTTTCTTCTAAATGAAAAACTTAAATTCTGTTTTTTGATTATGTTTATTTTACTGGCTTAATCGAGAAGATGATATTGACCAAATGGGTGTTGTTATAATTGATTACTGTACGGGCTCGTTTTATGGCATTTTTCATCACTTTGGCGAGAACTTCGGGAGAGAGAATTTCACACCTGTGTTAAATGTTGTCCTTGAGAGCTTCCAGGGTCTTCGGCTTGTTTACGCAGGTACGGGACTATAAAAACCCCACAAAAAAAATCTGGAGCGTTAAGATCGGGCGAGCTTGCAGGCCGATGTAAACTGCCAAAACGAAAGATAAGGCGACCCGCGAACGCTGCCTTCAGAATATTGGTTGTGGTTTGCGCAGTGTGTGCCGTTGTTCCGTCCTTTTGGAACCACATTTTCTTCAGTCCTAATTCGTCCAATTGCGACAGGAAAAACTAGGCTAAAATGGCCATTTAGCGCGCATCGTCCACTGTTGTCATTTGACCAGTGGCTTTTTTGAATAAAAAGGACCCGATGACTCCTTCAGCGTGAACAGTGCACCATTCATTCACTTTGAGCGGGTGCAATGGCTCCTCGTGCATCATTTGTTGATTTTCGGTGTGCCTCATCGCTCACTAAGATTTTGGTCAACAAATTGTTAACTTCGGCCTCGAGATTGAGTACGACTTAGGCATATGGTACATGCGTTTGGCAGGCGCCAGGCAGCAGATTATATACGGACATTACTTTCTACGGGAACGTGCGTAGGTCTTTGACCAAAATTCGTCCTAGGGAGGACCGACTGATGGCGAATTGTGAGGCGCGGTGTCTGTTCGACCTTTTTGGCGGCAGTTTAACATCCACGTCAACAGCGGCAACATTCTCGGCAGAACGGGCATTTCGGGGCCAGCTACTCTTGGCAGCGTCTTTTGTGTTCTCCCATACTCTTCTAGATTGGTGGCCAAACGGCGCAGTGTTTGGGCAGTGGGTGCCGGATGACCAGGAAATCGGCGACGGAATTTGGTCTGCATCAATACCACAGAAGAATTGTTACGCAAAAAAGTAGACACGTTCTTTCCGTGTTATTGGGAAGTGTGGCTTGTTCACTTGTTACCTACATTGGTTTGGTTCACAAATGTCAAAACAGAGTTGACACTGGCCGCTATTTGCAAAAATAAGAATATCTTCCAATAGAGGGGTTTCTTTTGGCCAACCTTATACTACCATGAAATTTTTGTTTGTAAACAAAACGGGTAAAAAAGCCCTTTTTTTACACCCCTATTCTTGAAACATAAAATTTCTTAAAAGTCATTTCATGAAAAATTTCATTGTGTAAGTCTGGTATTTGTTTTTAATTGAACTATTTGATTTATCGGCAAATTTGATTCTGTTGAGACTTAAAGAAGTTTTAATTAATATCAATTTATCAAAATTTTTTATAAAAGCTTTATAAATAGAAGATTCAAAATTTTGAAGTTTTTACAAATTTTTTTAACAAAAATTATTTTTTTATCATTATTGCTGCCTCTTGACTGGGATCTCGTCCCAATTTTAAACGATCATATTCATCACCTAAAAACAATGTTTCTTGTATATCAATATCCATTGAGGTATTACAAAAGCTGCTGCAAGTTGAAGGGCTGTTGTACAAGTCACTGCCAATAGAAAGTTCTGAATCTTTTAGATCATTATCAAGTAGGTTGTTGGCATTATTTATAGTGGTTTTGCATAGTTTGGCAAAATAACGTTTGCGATTTTTGTCTTGATCATAGTTGCAACTAGACACATGTTCAGCCAATTCCAATTCGCTATTGAGATTATTTTTTATGATTTTATGGGATGTCTCAGCATTAACTTTTATATCAGCCAATGGTCCATGACGACAATTCTCCAAAATCCAATTAATGTCTTTTTGACAGGCTACAAATTGCGTACTGGAGAAGGGGGCTGGTCGTTGTGTTATAAGACCACTTGAGGGATTGTAAATACCTTCCCCGACATCATAATAATTTTTGTTTAAGAAACGGGGTGGTTTTTGTGGTGTGAGCTTAGAAAAGGGTCCTATTGGCTGCAAACCTTCACGCTGTTCTTCGGCATAGCGACGATCTACTTCGCTACAGTATTTCCAACAGCTAAAGTCCATAGAATCGCTAGCAATAGTGGCACTTACACAAAGACCATCATCAAACCACATTTCATCGATTTCATCTAGGCAACCCTTAATAAATGTACCTTTAAAAGTGAAATTGTAAGGGGTAGCCAAGTGCAAAGTACCATATCCATGAAAATGCCCCCTAGAAAAATAACCGCGATATTCACTGCCATCAGGGAATGTGTACACGCCATAGCCATCCATGCATTTTAGTGAATCCAACCAAATGCCATCGTAAGAACTACCTGTAATAAATGTCTGTTTTGAATTACCTTCAACAATTATCCTAGTTCTACTTGAAATCTTATGTGGCAGATCTGGCGTTGTAACATTATCTTTTGTTTTTTTCATAATGTGAATTTTATTTGTGGATTGTTTTTTTAATAAAAAAATTTTATTCTTTTGATTATAAAAAATAATAAAAATGTTATTATATGTACATATGTATGTACTTATGAAAACTACAATTTTAAAGAACCCTGAAGGAAATCTGGGGATAAGTGTCCCCATGTCAACACTTTTGTCGACAATTATGGTACCTTTTTGGCGACCTTGTAAACAACACGTCTACAGTTTTATATTTAGCATTAATAAAAAGATAAAAAAAGAAAACTGTCAGTGAAAAATTAGAGCTCCAGGTCGCCGTCAATGTCTAAAGCAAAAAGCATTGTATGGGGTACAGTAGTACTGGTGACAGTGCCAAAAGTGGATTTCTAGTGATCCACTATTGACATTTCCTGCAGGGAATATTTTATAGCAATGTCACATTTTGTTAATTGTACGTCTTGACGAGAAAAATTCATGCCTAGACAAACGTCAAACTCAGTATATAAAAACCCCAGTATAAAAGTAACGGATTTTTTTATTTTGATTTTGACGTTTGTCTAGACGAACGATAATTGTACGCCTTGACAAATCAAATTCATACCTAGACAAATGTCAAAACACAAATGAAAAAATCCGGTATTTTATTATACGTCTTGACTATAACAATTCATGCCTAAACAAACGTCAAAATCCAAATTAAAAAATACGTTTTTTTTACATACTGAGTTTGACTTTTGTCTAGGCATGAATTTGTCCCGTCGAGACGTAAAATCAAAAGGTTCAAATAAATCGATGTGTTAACAAACGTCAAGCTTAGTATATAATAAGCCAGTATAAAAACCCACAGTTTTTTTATTTGTATTTTGACGTTTGTTTATTGAAAGTACTTTTTTTCATTTATTGGACTTATGACCTAAATGTGGATCATGTTTGGAAACTTACAGTCCAAAAAATAGAAAAAGTAACAAAGCATTTTTTGGCCATCCAATCAACTTTCGTCTCAATAGTCGCTAATTTGATATTTTTATTCATAATTTTACAAAGTTTAAAAAGTAACAAAATGTGAGAAAACTATTTTCTGACAACTTGGATGTCTTGTGGCCAGGGTCTACGGACCTTTTGTTATTATATCTAGAAACAAATTTTAAAAATACGAAAAAGTACCAAATAATGTAAAAAGATACTTTTTTAACACTTTCCTTATTTTCGAACTTATCTAAATTAAAAGTTCTTAATTTCATTTATCAAAACTCATGATCACAAAAACTGTAAAAGCTGTCAAAAATGTGAAAAAAGTACTTCTTGTTCACTTTGCTGAATTCCGACCCCAATCCGGGTCAACAGTCTTTAATTTTATATGTATAGGAGCGTTATCTTGAAATATTCTAAAGAATACCAAACATCTTAAAAAATTTCTTTTTGTTTATTTCCAGGTACACCATTAAAAAAAGGGCAAAAAATTATCACAAATATGAAAAAAGTAATAATTTTTACTTTGCAAATTTCCACCTCAGTCTACCTTTAATTTTAAATGTTAACCTTCAAAAAGGAGAAAGTACCTAAACTGTGAAAAAGTACATTTTTCCACTCTGCTAACATTTGACCTTTATGTGGGTCAAAAGTCGTAAGTTTTATATCATTGTGATCCATAGCCCATGCGTTATTTGTTTAGTATCCAAAACTCAAAAAATCTAAAAAAGTGCCAAAACTTTTTGAACTCTTTTTAAATAATGTGTCATTTCTTTGTTAGTTCTTAAGTTACAAAAAGGACCTAAAAGTTCTAAAAAAAGGGTTAAAGAAGGGATATTAATTTATAAGACCTTTTTAAACAATTTTTTGGCATTTCAGTTTTTTTTTCATAATAGCCAGCACTCAGGGGATGGCCATTTTGCATGCTTTGCATTGTGTTGATATCAGGAATATAGATTATGGAAAAGAGGATATAGGTAGTAGTGTTTGTGGATATTTGATTTAAATTTGACGATATCAACTGTGACAGAAAAGATATATTTAGGTAGTATGTTCCACATACGGACTATGCGACTAAAGCTTAAACTTCAAAAAAATTTACGGACAACTTCCTCACATTTTTTTTCGGATTTGTCGAGCGCAATTCGATCCATGACTTTATCTTTTTTGATTTAAGAGGTACAAGATGAAACTTAGCAGTACCAAAATATAGTTTTTACCTTTTTCCCTCTAAGGGCTTAAAACTTTGAAAAAAAGGGGGGAAAGAGTCCACTGTTTTTAATTTTGTTTCTTTAATATTCAGTTTGGGAGATATTTAACCTCCGGTTTCCCCTAGTTAACCCATTTTTACCCCTTTTGCGTTCGAATACCCACTGTCTAAATTTCAAGTCCCTAGCTTCATGAATTTTTGCTGTGCGATGATAAATGAATTAGACTATAAATAAAAACTCCCGCGAGCGTTTTACATATGTAATATTTATCACATCCGTATATCCTTTATTTTGTGCAAATTTTTTTAAGAAAAATTTTTTGATTGCTTTATCTTTATATTGTACAAAATTTATTGGTGACATTCTTTTTTGTTTGCTTTGTCTGTTTTTTTTTCTTTATATTTTTTCCCAACGCATCACAAAATAATATCACGAAACTCATATCGCTTGCTTGATACTACAAGGTTGTATGCAAAAACTCAAAAATGTAAGAAAGAAAAAGTTTAAATATATGCTTGTTTCTGAACTCTGGCCCACTTTAAAAACACAATTACACACTAAAAACAAACTAAGTAAACTTTACTTAAATAAAGTCGTAGGTGATGTCATTTCCATTTCTCTTCTTTTCTCTCGATTTATTTCCTTGGCAAGACATATTGCTACTGACTGCAGTGTTGCCCTGCATGCCGCACTTTTCGCTTTAGGAATTTAATGACCCTACTGGTCGAATAGTGGGTTCTCGGAAAAGGGTTATGGTACCAAGTAACGGATATTGCTGTTTCTTCTTCGAACTTGGAAATGTTTTGCCGTTGCGTTGCTCGATCGGGACAAGAAGTGATTTCTTATAGCAGATCAGTTGTGCGGATCAAGATGTTTATATATGTTGTGCCTGCAGCTTCGCGACGTCAAGCTTCCATGCTGTGTCAAATCGTACGTTTTTCGCATAGTCAGACGGGTGTGAGCCTTTGCTACCACAAGCTCATTATCCAAATTGGTGTAATGCACGCTATCTAGCATAAAAATCTTGCAAACGTTTTCAAATAAATTTTCCCAATTTATGGTTTACAAAATAAACGAAATACAGAAGTTCTCGCGCCTCAGATATTACATTCTTTCCCCTGTGTTATTTAATTCCTCTATGCAAAGGTAATCCTTAATTCAATTCCATTAGTAAACTTCCTTAATTATAAGTTTATAAGTCCAGTTACCGGAAATACCATTTTTAGTTTATTCGTAATTGTATGGTCGATAGCAAGCGCTTACCCGAAAGTCAAGTAAGATCTACTCACTAAAGGCACCTTTACAGTTTAAAATAAATTTTGTTGCAGAGTATAATATAGTCGCATAAACATAAACATAAGCAAAAGAAATACATTATTAAGAATTTAAAGTGTGTAAGAGTATCAACTCAATCTTTATTGAGGATTTGCATGTTTGCATATTTCTCATAAATTAAGCTTTTCCTTTTTATCTTGAAAAGACTGAAAAAAAGGTGCGAAGTATTTGTCATTAAAAAAAATTATAAAACATATGTAGCAAAGAACAGTAGCGGTTATATATTAATAAATAAACATAAAAAAATAAATAAATACAACATATGTATGTATCTACATCAATATTAAAAGAATTGACCTGAATTGGTAAACCTAGATCTATACAAATGGTTTTCCATAATCAAATATGTGTAGAAGTTTTAACGCAAAAACACATATATGAAGTCATTTGATGGCAAACACGTGTATGTATGTACATATGTATTTAAATATATAAACACGATAGCAGGTATGCGTGTACTTTCACATGTGTTCAAAAACACAATGCATATGGTCTGTAACTGGGTTAATGGCCGTTATGCATACGTTATTAAATTCAATTTAATAGTCCAATAAGAGAGTTGATGGTGTGGCCGGTGTATCAAGGAAAAACTTATTGGGTGCTAAAATGTTTCAATCAAATATTATAAAGTCATAATTTTATAATGGAGAAGAGCAGTGCCAACAAAAAAGTAAAAGTTGCTTAAAAAGGGGTCATATTGAGGGTTTATATGTTTCGTAGTAGACCTGTCATGCATCTTTTTTTATAACAATCAATAAGTTTTCGTTATAGTATTCAAGTCGACTAAAATCGATTCGACAAAAACTATTTTGCTTCGGCCATCCTCAACTAATTTTTGCCGTAAAAATAATGTAAAAAAGTATATTTAAAATACAGTTAATTATCAATTTAAACATAACAGTTAGTTGATATTTTTGGTAGGAAATAATAATTATTTTTTTAATATTTTTATTAAATATTGGCAAATAAAATATATATTTTAACAAAACTGAACAAAAGCTCAAAGAAAATTATTTGTTACTTGTATAAATTCTATGGTCGAATAAAACCTCAAACTCAAAGTTTTTTATTTTTATAATACTCAACCATAGAACTTATGATTGTTGTTGCTTTGATTTGATTGTTGAAACTCTTAAGATCGATCTAGCTTTCCCCTACATCGGGGTTTCTCAATTCTTAAAATTTTTGTTTAATAATATTAAGAGAAAGGTAGGTTATTAAACAAATTTTTTAGCGAATGAATTGGTGCTGTTAATCTTAAAAAGTTCTTAAAAATCTAAATGTAAATGCAGAGGATATAAAGAAACTTGAAAATGGTACCCTACACTGAGACAGAAACATTTATGCTAAAAACGCATTCCAACGGAGCTACAAAAATACTCTTACAAAACCAACATCTGGTAGATAGACCTAAAAAGTAGCGCTAAGACTTATTGACATATTGGTCTCCGTAGGATAATATTGATGTATCGCACTTAAAGATTCAACCATTGCCAAAGATATCAAGAATATACTAAAACGGCAACCCCTAATTTTGGCATAAACAAATGAAACTTGTCAATGCTTTATTTTTGTTTTCTTGTAAAGAAATACCATCTTTTGTATATTGATCATATTAATACTCGTTCATCCATCCGAATGAATAGACATGATCAAATTGATCTTCACAAGTCCATTAATTATTTACGTTACAAACATGTTGGTTAAAACAAATTATTCATAAACAATTTAAAATACACTTAAGATATAAAGTTGACTTTCAAAACGAAATTTTCATAAAAAATTAGTATTTAAAGTCGACTTTAAATTTAAAGTATATTTAAATTGTTTTTAAATATGACCCATTGAATTTATTTGCTTCTAAAAAATGTTAATGTCATTATGTCATTAGTTCACTCATGACGTATACTTATTAGCATCAATCATCAAATAAATAAATATTAATCATACGTGCGCGTGGGAGTTATTTTCTTAGAGAGTATTCAAGTGATTGCTAAACCGCTTTTTTTACCCTTAAAATAGTGATAATTCAGTTTGTTATTCCATTTGTACATGTAAAGTATATATATTTTAGATTCTTATAGATAGAGGTAGTCGATATAGCCTTGTCCGTCTCTAAGTCCATCTGTCCGTCTGTGTGTCTATTGAAATAAAGGTTTCAGAGCCAAATTAAGTTGCACAAATTCTTTTTGGTCGCTATTTTAAAGCATCAATATGGTTAACTAACAACCAAGATATAAGCGAAACAATGCAATTGCCAATTTTTCTCAAAACAAAAGTTAAGCACAAATCCCTAAATATTTCACATAACTTTGCACAAATACTTAAAAAGCATTGACCTAATTTGGAGACATTTTTTTTCAATAGGACCAAGGGAAGTGGTATCTCCTCTCTAATTGCACAAGTTTTATTATTTTTTAAATTTTATTGTGTTAAATCTGAGAAGCTATAAGAGCTATTGGCCTGAAACTTGCTATAAAGTAGTTCGAATATGATATAACCGTTTTGGAAAAAAGCAAGTTGATAAAGAACAGGGGGAGTGGTATCCTTATACAAAATAAACAATTTTTAGTAAATATTTAATATGAAATATCTCGGAAACTATAAAACCTTTGTACTTAAAACTTCTTACAAAAAGTGATTAAACAGCCGTACCTACATTTTGGAAAGAAATTAGTTGGATAGAAGCAGGGGCAGGGGACAATTTTTGTTGAATATTTTTTACAAAATAACTCGACAACTGTAAGAACTAAAAATTTTATAATCTTCACAAAAAATTTCTGTTAGGACTATTTTTTTAATTTAAAAGAAAAATTTGTTCGATTGTATGGGCAATATACAAACATGTAAATTTGCGAAGTCTTATATTTGAAAAGAATAATTGTTCTCGATTTCAAACCCGGAAAAAAGTCATTTTATTACGTTAATTATATATTTGCGGCTCAAAAGCAATTTGGAAAGATCGTCTCACTTGGTCTACAAAAAGACCAATGTAAAACAAAGCTAGAGTGGAACCCAGATTGTTGGGCTCATTTCCAGATTTTGGGGAGCTAAAAGACTCCCCTGTGTTTTGTCGTGGAAATCCGTGTTTTTATTTTTATTATCGCTTGTCGTTTTGTTTAACTGGTTTACCTACTTGCATTCTGTTGTTATTGTAGCAATCCATTACCATCGCCCTTGCCGCATCAAAATTTTCTCCAGTGGCGGCACAGTTTAGCTTTTCCAACTAAATGCGTTTTAACATACCAAGTTTTTTGATCCTTAGGCAACTGTTGGTTGATAATTGACAATGGAAATATATCATAGAAATCTGGCCACTTAAAATGATTTCCATCAAATTTTGGTATTAAAATTTTTATAATTGGGATGGATTCAGACTGTTTTTTTTTGCTCAATATTCAGTTAAGTATTTGTGACGCCATTGAAAACCTTTATACCCTTGTTCGTCACAAATTTAAAAAAATTTAAAAATGCAGAACTTCGATGGATTGTTCGTTTTAAAGGCATTTGCCTTTAAAAAGCAACTAATTTTGATGCTTTATTGAATGATCGTCACCTTGTGTCTTAATTCTGGAATTGGCTTAACAACTCGGTAAACTATTGCATCCTTTTTTAAAGAAGGCTGAACCCTTCTTTTGCTCGATTGAATCCTTTTTAAATTGTCAGCGACTACATGGATATCTTCGCCAGCCTTGGGAGGGGACTCTGATAGCTGTGGAGATGATTCCATATTAAATTATGGTTGAACGTCCTGTTCCTTGATACAAGCTTATGGCGGAGTCTTAAAAATGTTTGACTAAAGATTTTAATAGCAGCTCATGCAATATAATTGCCCCTGTTCGTTTAATATTCCAAGAGCAGTTTGCTAAATCTTAAAAAACAAAAATATTTCTAAGTATATAAAAGAAACTTGGAATATTTTTAATATAGAAAATCGACCCGTTTTTTTAATTTTGCTCTTGTGATTTTTTAAAAATGTAAGTAGGCAAACACCTTACTAAGCACTAACGTTAGTTTAATTCAGCTTTTGTTTTAATGACCTATTTTATTGTAAAAAAAATTGGGACCTCAACATGAGACATTAACTTTTTCAAAGAATTTTAAACTTATTGTTCACTCATTTAGATATTTATTCCATAAGAAATTCTTTGTGGTCTTTTATTATTAGTATCAAATTTTAATTATTTTCCTGGAACTATGGCTTTTAATTTATACTAAACCGAAGCATTTACGTGGGACGAACATTTTAATATAAAATCTACACAGAAACAAATAGAGAATTAAATACTCGTGTGCACGCATTTAAATAAATTAGTTACCATTTGTTAAATGTTGTCAGTTCATGTTAAAAACGTTTTATACTTGTGCAAATATATACTTGTGTACTGCGCTAACCACATAAGTTAGTTATTTGTAAAAATGCCGCAAGCCAGAGGTTTGCATTTGTTTGCACGAATCTTATATACCCTTCACATTGGTCTTTAAATATACCCAGCCGAGTAATTTTGTACTGCAAACAATATAATAAAAAACCTTGTGCGAGTTTTAAAGTTTATAGAAAAAATAACAAAATTTTAACGTTCGTATGAATAATAGAAATAGATGAAGAATATTTGAGGACGAGAGTTTTAAAAGTTTTCGACATTATTCATATTATAAGGTTAATAAAACTTATTAAATGTTCTAGTCCCGCTGCTCTTCTCCAACTTTTTCTCCAAAATGTTTGAATTATTTGATTATTACTTTTTGTAGAATATTCGAAGTCGATAGCTGTAATAGTTTTCCAGAAGAAGCGTATCAAAAATTTTATAAAAATTGTTAATTTGTATGAGAGCTACCCCTTCTTCACCCCCATCCGAAAATTTTTTTCTTCAGAGCGTAGCCCTTGATGTCCAATTACTTTTTGTATAACATTTCATTTCGATATCTGTTATAGTTTCCGAGATATAGCGTATCGAATATTTCATAAAAATTGTTAATTTGTATGGGAGCTACCCCTTTTTTTGCCCCCACTCAAAAAATTTTTTCTTTAAAGCGTAGGTATTCTTGCCCAATTTCTTTTTGTAGAACATTTCATTTCGATATCTTTTATAATTTCCGAGATATAGCGTATCGAATATTTTATAATAATTGTCTATTTGTATGGGAGCTACCCCTTTTTTTGCCCCCACTCAAAAAGATTCTTTTTATAGCGTTGGCCTTCTTGCCCAATTACTTTTTGTAGAACATTTCATTTCGATATCTGTTATTGTTTCCGAGATATAGCGTATCGAATATTTCATAAAAATTGTCGATTTGTATTTGAGCTACCCCTTTTTTTGCCCCACTCAAAAAATTTTTTCTTTAAAGTGTAGATCTTTGCGTACAATCACTTTTTGTCAAACATTTTAAGTCGATATCTCTTATAGTTTCCGAGATATAGCGTATCGAATAATTTATAAAAATTGTCGATTTGTATTTGAGCTACCCCTTTTTTTGCCCCACTCAAAAAATTTTTTCTTTAAAGTGTAGATCTTTGCGTACAATAACTTTTTGTAGGATATTTCATTTCGATATCTGTTATAGTTTCCGAGATATAGCGTATCGAATATTTTATAAAAATTTTCGATTTGTATGGGAGCTACCCCTTTTTTTGCCACCACTCAAAAAATTTTTTCTTTAAAGTGTAGATCTTTGCGTACAATTACTTTTTGTAGGACATTTCATTTCGATATCTGTTATAGTTTCCGAGATATAGCGTATCGAATATTTTATAATAATTGTCTATTTGTATGGGAGCTACCCCTTTTTTTGCCCCCACTCAAAAAGATTTTTTTTATAGCGTTGGCCTTCTTGCCCAATTACTTTTTGTAGAACATTTCATTTCGATATCTGTTATAGTTTTCGAGATATAGCGTATCGAATATTTCATAAAAATTGTCGATTTGTATTTGAGCTACCCCTTTTTTTGCCCCACTCAAAAAATTTTTTCTTTAAAGTGTAGATCTTTGCGTACAATAACTTTTTGTAGGACATTTCATTTCGATATCTGTTATAGTTTCCGAGATATAGCGTATCGAATATTTTATAAAAATTTTCGATTTGTATGGGAGCTACCCCTTTTTTTGCCCCCACTCAAAAAATTTTTTCTTTAAAGTGTAGATCTTTGCGTACAATTACTTTTTGTAGGACATTTCATTTCGATATCTGTTATAGTTTCCGAGATATAGCGTATCGAATATTTTATAATAATTGTCTATTTGTATGGGAGCTACCCCTTTTTTTGCCCCCACTCAAAAAATTTTTTCTTTAAAGTGTAGATCTTTGCGTACAATTACTTTTTGTAGGACATTTCATTTCGATATCTGTTATAGTTTCCGAGATATAGCGTATCGAATATTTTATAAAAATTTTCGATTTGTATGGGAGCTACCCCTTTTTTTGCCCCCACTCAAAAAATTTTTTCTTTAAAGTGTAGATCTTTGCGTACAATTACTTTTTGTAGGACATTTCATTTCGATATCTGTTATAGTTTCCGAGATATAGCGTATCGAATATTTTATAATAATTGTTAATTTGTATGGGAGCTACTCCTTTTTTTGCCCCACTCAAAAAATTTTTTTTTAAAGTGTAGATCTTTGCGTACAATAACTTTTTGTAGGACATTTCATTTCGATATCTGTTATAGTTTCCGAGATATAGCGTATCGAATATTTTATAATAATTGTTAATTTGTATGGGAGCTACTCCTTTTTTTGCCCCACTCAAAAAATTTTTTTTTAAAGTGTAGATCTTTGCGTACAATAACTTTTTGTAGGATATTTCATTTCGATATCTGTTATAGTTTCCGAGATATAGCGTATCGAATATTTTATAAAAATTTTCGATTTGTATGGGAGCTACCCCTTTTTTTGCCACCACTCAAAAAATTTTTTCTTTAAAGTGTAGATCTTTGCGTACAATTACTTTTTGTAGGACATTTCATTTCGATATCTGTTATAGTTTCCGAGATATAGCGTATCGAATATTTTATAATAATTGTCTATTTGTATGGGAGCTACCCCTTATTTTGCCCCCACTCAAAAAGATTTTTTTTATAGCGTTGGCCTTCTTGCCCAATTACTTTTTGTAGAACATTTCATTTCGATATCTGTTATAGTTTTCGAGATATAGCGTATCGAATATTTTATAATAATTGTTAATTTGTATGGGAGCTACCCCTTTTTTTGCCCCCACTCAAAAAATTTTTTCTTTAAAGTGTAGATCTTTGCGTACAATTACTTTTTGTAGGACATTTCATTTCGATATCTGTTATAGTTTCCGAGATATAGCGTATCGAATATTTTATAATAATTGTCTATTTGTATGGGAGCTACTCCTTTTTTTGCCCCACTCAAAAAATTTTTTCTTTAAAGTGTAGATCTTTGCGTACAATTACTTTTTGTAGGACATTTCATTTCGATATCTGTTATAGTTTTCGAGATATAGCGTATCGAATATTTTATAATAATTGTTAATTTGTATGGGAGCTACCCCTTTTTTTGCCCCCACTCAAAAAGATTTTTTTTGTAGCGTTGGCCTTCTTGCCCAATTACTTTTTGTAGAACATTTCATTTCGATATCTGTTATAGTTTTCGAGATATAGCGTATCGAATATTTTATAATAATTGTTAATTTGTATGGGAGCTACTCCTTTTTTTGCCCCACTCAAAAAATTTTTTCTTTAAAGTGTAGATCTTTGCGTACAATTACTTTTTGTAGGACATTTCATTTCGATATCTGTTATAGTTTTCGAGATATAGCGTATCGAATATTTTATAATAATTGTCTATTTGTATGGGAGCTACTCCTTTTTTTGCCCCACTCAAAAAATTTTTTCTTTAAAGTGTAGATCTTTGCGTACAATTACTTTTTGTAGGACATTTCATTTCGATATCTGTTATAGTTTTCGAGATATAGCGTATCGAATATTTTATAATAATTGTCTATTTGTATGGGAGCTACCCCTTATTTTGCCCCCACTCAAAAAGATTTTTTTTATAGCGTTGGCCTTCTTGCCCAATTACTTTTTGTAGAACATTTCATTTCGATATCTGTTATAGTTTTCGAGATATAGCGTATCGAATATTTTATAATAATTGTCTATTTGTATGGGAGCTACTCCTTTTTTTGCCCCACTCAAAAAATTTTTTCTTTAAAGTGTAGATCTTTGCGTACAATTACTTTTTGTAGGACATTTCATTTCGATATCTGTTATAGTTTTCGAGATATAGCGTATCGAATATTTTATAATAATTGTCTATTTGTATGGGAGCTACCCCTTTTTTTGCCCCCACTCAAAAAGATTTTTTTTATAGCGTTGGCCTTCTTGCCCAATTACTTTTTGTAGAACATTTCATTTCGATATCTGTTATAGTTTTCGAGATATAGCGTATCGAATATTTTATAATAATTGTCTATTTGTATGGGAGCTACTCCTTTTTTTGCCCCACTCAAAAAATTTTTTCTTTAAAGTGTAGATCTTTGCGTACAATTACTTTTTGTAGGACATTTCATTTCGATATCTGTTATAGTTTTCGAGATATAGCGTATCGAATATTTTATAATAATTGTCTATTTGTATGGGAGCTACCCCTTATTTTGCCCCCACTCAAAAAGATTTTTTTTATAGCGTTGGCCTTCTTGCCCAATTACTTTTTGTAGAACATTTCATTTCGATATCTGTTATAGTTTTCGAGATATAGCGTATCGAATATTTTATAATAATTGTCTATTTGTATGGGAGCTACTCCTTTTTTTGCCCCACTCAAAAAATTTTTTCTTTAAAGTGTAGATCTTTGCGTACAATTACTTTTTGTAGGACATTTCATTTCGATATCTGTTATAGTTTTCGAGATATAGCGTATCGAATATTTTATAATAATTGTCTATTTGTATGGGAGCTACCCCTTTTTTTGCCCCCACTCAAAAAGATTTTTTTTATAGCGTTGGCCTTCTTGCCCAATTACTTTTTGTAGAACATTTCATTTCGATATCTGTTATAGTTTTCGAGATATAGCGTATCGAATATTTTATAATAATTGTCTATTTGTATGGGAGCTACTCCTTTTTTTGCCCCACTCAAAAAATTTTTTCTTTAAAGTGTAGATCTTTGCGTACAATTACTTTTTGTAGGACATTTCATTTCGATATCTGTTATAGTTTTCGAGATATAGCGTATCGAATATTTTATAATAATTGTTAATTTGTATGGGAGCTACCCCTTTTTTTGCCCCCACTCAAAAAATTTTTTCTTTAAAGTGTAGATCTTTGCGTACAATTACTTTTTGTAGGACATTTCATTTCGATATCTGTTATAGTTTCCGAGATATAGCGTATCGAATATTTTATAATAATTGTTAATTTGTATGGGAGCTACTCCTTTTTTTGCCCCACTCAAAAAATTTTTTTTTAAAGTGTAGATCTTTGCGTACAATAACTTTTTGTAGGACATTTCATTTCGATATCTGTTATAGTTTCCGAGATATAGCGTATCGAATATTTTATAATAATTGTTAATTTGTATGGGAGCTACTCCTTTTTTTGCCCCACTCAAAAAATTTTTTTTTAAAGTGTAGATCTTTGCGTACAATAACTTTTTGTAGGATATTTCATTTCGATATCTGTTATAGTTTCCGAGATATAGCGTATCGAATATTTTATAAAAATTTTCGATTTGTATGGGAGCTACCCCTTTTTTTGCCACCACTCAAAAAATTTTTTCTTTAAAGTGTAGATCTTTGCGTACAATTACTTTTTGTAGGACATTTCATTTCGATATCTGTTATAGTTTCCGAGATATAGCGTATCGAATATTTTATAATAATTGTCTATTTGTATGGGAGCTACCCCTTATTTTGCCCCCACTCAAAAAGATTTTTTTTATAGCGTTGGCCTTCTTGCCCAATTACTTTTTGTAGAACATTTCATTTCGATATCTGTTATAGTTTCCGAGATATAGCGTATCGAATATTTTATAATAATTGTTAATTTGTATGGGAGCTACCCCTTTTTTTGCCCCCACTCAAAAAATTTTTTCTTTAAAGTGTAGATCTTTGCGTACAATTACTTTTTGTAGGACATTTCATTTCGATATCTGTTATAGTTTCCGAGATATAGCGTATCGAATATTTTATAATAATTGTCTATTTGTATGGGAGCTACCCCTTTTTTTGCCCCCACTCAAAAAATTTTTTCTTTAAAGTGTAGATCTTTGCGTACAATTACTTTTTGTAGGACATTTCATTTCGATATCTGTTATAGTTTCCGAGATATAGCGTATCGAATATTTTATAAAAATTTTCGATTTGTATGGGAGCTACCCCTTTTTTTGCCCCCACTCAAAAAATTTTTTCTTTAAAGTGTAGATCTTTGCGTACAATTACTTTTTGTAGGACATTTCATTTCGATATCTGTTATAGTTTCCGAGATATAGCGTATCGAATATTTTATAAAAATTTTCGATTTGTATGGGAGCTACCCCTTTTTTTGCCCCCACTCAAAAAATTTTTCTTTAAAGTGTAGATCTTTGCGTACAATTACTTTTTGTAGGACATTTCATTTCGATATCTGTTATAGTTTCCGAGATATAGCGTATCGAATATTTTATAATAATTGTTAATTTGTATGGGAGCTACTCCTTTTTTTGCCCCACTCAAAAAATTTTTTTTTAAAGTGTAGATCTTTGCGTACAATAACTTTTTGTAGGACATTTCATTTCGATATCTGTTATAGTTTCCGAGATATA
Source organism: Melanophora roralis (assembly GCA_963583895.1). Classification (NCBI taxonomy): domain Eukaryota; kingdom Metazoa; phylum Arthropoda; class Insecta; order Diptera; family Rhinophoridae; genus Melanophora; species Melanophora roralis. The sequence continues at coordinate 32,147,511 of OY757189.1, read as the reverse complement.
GCGTATCGAATATTTTATAATAATTGTTAATTTGTATGGGAGCTACTCCTTTTTTTGCCCCACTCAAAAAATTTTTTTTTAAAGTGTAGATCTTTGCGTACAATAACTTTTTGTAGGATATTTCATTTCGATATCTGTTATAGTTTCCGAGATATAGCGTATCGAATATTTTATAAAAATTTTCGATTTGTATGGGAGCTACCCCTTTTTTTGCCACCACTCAAAAAATTTTTTCTTTAAAGTGTAGATCTTTGCGTACAATTACTTTTTGTAGGACATTTCATTTCGATATCTGTTATAGTTTCCGAGATATAGCGTATCGAATATTTTATAATAATTGTCTATTTGTATGGGAGCTACCCCTTATTTTGCCCCCACTCAAAAAGATTTTTTTTATAGCGTTGGTCTTCTTGCCCAATTACTTTTTGTAGAACATTTCATTTCGATATCTGTTATAGTTTTCGAGATATAGCGTATCGAATATTTCATAAAAATTGTCGATTTGTATTTGAGCTACCCCTTTTTTTGCCACCACTCAAAAAATTTTTTTTTTAAAGTGTAGATCTTTGCGTACAATAACTTTTTGTAGGACATTTCATTTCGATATCTGTTATAGTTTCCGAGATATAGCGTATCGAATATTTTATAAAAATTGTCGATTTGTATGGGAGCTACCCCTTTTTTTGCCCCCACTCAAAAAATTTTTTCTTTAAAGTGTAGATCTTTGCGTACAATTACTTTTTGTAGGACATTTCATTTCGATATCTGTTATAGTTTCCGAGATATAGCGTATCAATTATTTTATAACAATTGTCGATTTGTATGGGAGTTACCCCTTTTTTTGCCCCCACTCAAAAAATTTTTTCTTTAAAGTGTAGATCTTTGCGAACAATTACTTTTTGTAGGACATTTCATTTCGATATCTGTTATAGTTTCCGAGATATAGCGTATCGAATATTTTATAAAAATTGTCGATTTGTATGGGAGCTACCCCTTTTTTTTCCCCCACTCAAAAAATTTTTTCTTTAAAGTGTAGATCTTTGCCCCTTCCCCTGGTCCTATCTGAAAAAAATTTTTCCAATATTTAGGTCCCTTCTTTAGGAGTATCCGTGCCAAGTTTTGTGGCAAGAGTGACTATACTTACTGAGATATATAGGGATATATGCACCGATTTTGTCCTAAAAAAAATGGGTTACTCTGGGTTTTCGCTTATATCTCGGTCAATTGTGAACTGATTTTGCTGATTTTAAATAGCGATTGTTAGCGGGATATTTGTGATCGTTTGACACCATTAACTGGTCTGTATCTTTTTATTTGACTCCGGAAACTTGATTTCAACAGACGGACAGACGGACAACGCTAAATCGGCTTCCCTATCTATAAGGATCCAGAATATATATACTTTATGGGGTTGCAAATGAATAATAAAGAAATTACAAACGGAATGACAAAGTAATATATACCCTATCACTATGTGAAGGGTATAATTAAATAAACACATTTCCCCAGTGGTCTGTTTTGATTATTACTACAAGACTACTACTAAGTACGTATTAGCTAGGGAGGTATAATATATTGCATTTTCCACCATAAATATGAAATATTTATTTTCAAACATCTTTAAATTATTCTTGAATCAGACAATTTTGTTATTTAGGCTTTTACCAAAAGTAATACATAATTATGAAATTATCTTAAAAAATTATGTCAACTAAAAATATATATACTTACTTATTTTAAGTATAAACATACTACCAGAGCTTTTAGAATTTCATAATGTCCTTAAAAAAGTTGTTTTATATTAAACTAATAAAATATATACCTCCCTACTGTGCTTTAATTTTGTTATTAAAAACAATTATGCTCTCAAAATATCAGCCACACTTACAGCATTATAAGAATGTGCGTGTCCATATTTACATATGGGTAAATCCTGCATAACGAGCGCCACATTTGTAAACGATTTCGAATAAAAACGTTAATATTGTTCTTTTAAAAAGAAATGCCTTTAAATCTTTTTTAAGTGTTAAGTGTTTTGCATAAAAACCCATAAAAAATCTTATTCTTAGAAAAGAGCATAAAATAAGAAAATTTAGAATTTGCTTATTTGCATTCAAAAATTTTTTGTTGTTTTTATAAAAAGTTATTAACCTATTGTAATACACACTACGCCAGGCACGTTAAATTTTTCTCGCAAAATATAATTAATTGAAATTGTGTATGTGGTAAAAAAACAATTTAAATTTGTTTTTATAATAATTTTTTAATACATATTAATGAATATAAATTTGTTTTACGATATTACATTTTTGACTTGTTTCAATCTGTAAATGAAGTAATATTCTGAGGCAGAAGTTGGGAAATGTTAAAGAAGGACGTCGTTTGAGAAACGTGTTTTTAAGTCCCGTACAACAGATTCAATTAATGCTATGTAGATCTTAATGCGGTAGTATACTTTGACATCTTCAAAATGATTTTTCTTTAAAATCTTGGCTTTTTGACTAAAACTTCCCTACCAACGCAAATATTTTTTAATTCTTCAAAAATAATTTTAAAATGTGTGGGGACTTCATTCATTTTAGTCTCGAAACACATTTTTATTATTTTATTAAGAGATATTCCTTTTTGTAAATCTATATCCTGCTTTCGTAGAATTACAAAAAGCGATACAACTTTTTGTTTTATGGGTACCTTGTTGCCTTTCGATATCGAGTTGTTTTGTTTACGGGTGTTTGTTTTGCATTATTTGCGGTTCGATTTATTTTTTTACTGCTTCATTTTTTGCCAACATCAAAGAACACCAATCAGTTCAAAGCCCTACATAATTTTTCAAAGCTCTTACAACTACTGGTGATAGTGTGTTCGCAATAATTGACACTTCGATGTCATTGCCAAAATCATTTAAAGCCACTTTAAATTCGTTGATAAAACCGAATCTTCTTTTATTAACTTTTCGTTTACGTTAAGATACCTTAAAGCTAGAGAAATTTGCCCTTTGCCTAATAAACTACTGGTTTGATCAAAAATAACCGAATAAAATATTAAATATTTTTTAGTATAATTTCTAAAATAAGATTTTTGAAACTTTTGTTTTCAAGGTGGGCGAAAAGAAGTCATCCGATGTTGTTTGGCTCTAATTTTTTTTTTTGAATGAAAAACTTCAATTCTGCCTTTTGATTATGTTTACCTGAACCTTTAAAATTTTAAAAGTCGAGAAGATGATATCGGTCAAATGGGCACCGTATAGCTATTCTCAAAAACCTAAAAAATTTTAACGTTTGTATGTATAATAGGTCGAGAGTTCACCAGTGCTTAATATGCACGGCTGTTGTGAAAAAAATGAAAAAATTTAATGAAATTTTTTCTTAAGCCATATCCTGAAAACTTACTCAAAAAGTGTTGACCTTGGAAAATATTAAGTTGGATAAAAGCACCTTCACACAAATATACTGATTTTCAGAAAGAATCTCAAATCTAAATTTTTTAAAAATTAGAAACAGGTCAGAATATTTTTTGGCCTTTAAATTTTGACATAATCCATGACTTTCATCTAAACCATGATTCCTGGCAAAAATTTAAAAGTTTCTTAAATCCTTCAAATAATTTTATAAACATACCTTATGTCTCTAAATTTATTGGCTTTAAAAATTCCTGCACATTGCTTTTAAGTTAAATAAATAGACTCATATTTTATTACGCAATAATAGATTAAGTTAAACTTAATAGTTAAATGGGTAATTTTATTATTTTACCGCCACATATCCATTACTTTACTGTAATTTTTTTCTAATATAAATCATCATAAAAATATGAGATTTTTTACGTTTGCGCAGAGGGAGCAACAAAAGGAAACATTGTTTGTAAATATTAACATAAATTTTAAACGATTTATGAGAATTCCCAAACTTGTCACATTTCTATGGTACCAAAGTGTACAATTTTGTTTGGTTTTGGTTTTTAAGTGTAAGAAAAAATACTAGAATAAAAAGGAATTTTTAACGCACGTACACACGATTACACACACAAATACACAGAATTTTTATATCCCATCGCACATAAAGCTAAACATTAAAAAAAAAATATGGAGGTTTATTTAATTTTTTTTATTATATTTATTTGTACTTAACTTCATTGTTATTTTACTTATAATAAAAATTTAAATTAAATTAATGTTGGTTGAACCAGTTTTTAAGCCGACAGCAATTTTTAAGCTGACAAATAATTTTAAAAAGACATAAAGGTATACTGTCCAAATCATCTTTAAAAGCATAATGTTAATAGCTTTAGCAAAACCACTGGCCAAATCGCGGCATTGGACTTAAGTCAAAAATAAACTCGATTGAACGAGTTGCTAATGCTTTAAATCCTAAATAGAGTTTTTGTGCCCTTCACATAGTGATTAGTGTCATTCCGTTTGTAATTTTATAAGAATCCATTCGCGACCCCATAAGCTATACATATGGGCAAGAAAGTTGATTAAGCTATGTCTGGCCATCTTGATGTCTGTCTGTCTGTATGTCTGTCCATCTGTCTATCTGCTTGTTTGTCTATCTGAAATCAAGTTTGTAGAGCTAAGTAAAGTCGAACGTAATGCGTTTTCATATCAATCAATCAGAATTATTTCTAGGTAGATCGCTATTCATAATCAGCAAGATCAGTTAATCGAGGACCAAAATATGAGAAAAAATCTAAAAAAAGAATTTTTGGCTTGGATTGGTATCAAAAACAAGATGAAAGCTAAATTTTTAACTATAATAATGAATATCAATCTTTAAGAAAACTTTCTGATGTAGCACACAGCGGAGTGGCAAAATATTGAAACATTTGTAAAATATAAATAACAGGACATAAAGCTTAAAAACATTGACTTATAGTTCAATGTTAAAAAGGTCAAGAAATTAGAAAAAATATTCAAAAATATTTTTTTCTCTTTTTAGCATTCTCAATTTGAATTAAAAGGAATATGTTTGCTGGGGTTAGGTTATTCTTAATACATGTTAGAGCTGCAGACTCGGTAAAACTCATTTTAAATAGAACTTTATTTCTCTAAAAACCAAATTTTTTTAAGTTAAAAAAACTATAAAAATTTTGCTTTTTAGTTTGGCTTAAGTTCATATAATTTATTTTTATTAGAAGAAATTATTATTTTCCGTTAATGTTGAAAGAAACTTTAATTTGAAAAAAGTAGATTTTTCTACCGATACTAGCCGAGTAGAATGCCTTTTTGAAAGCAGCTGCGCAATTTCACCATCAGAACTCTTTGAACGGTACTCTCAGTACTCTTGAACTTTTTGCAAATTAAAGTTTCTTTTAACATTAACGGAAAATAATAATTTCTTCTAATAAAAATAAATTATATGAACTTAAGCCAAACTAAAAAGCAAAATTTGTATTAAAAACAGTTAGTTCAGCAAAAAATAAAAATTAACTTAAAAAACAATTTTTTAAAAAAGTTATTTGAATTTTTATCAAAGTGCAAAATAAACATTTTTTGTAATTCAAAATAAATATTTATCTTTAACGAAATTTTCTTATAACTTTTACTTTTACACATAGAGTGCCCCAAAAGATCAGTGCTAAGTGCATAAGTCTTCCAGTCTTATGGTCGTGGACCAATTCCAACAAGAGGCCTTGGTAAGTCTGCCTCATCATCTTTTCTTATCCTTTTTTCAATTTCTCCACCCTTTTTATTTGCCTCTCCAGGTCCAAAGGAACAGAATTAACAAGACCGACCCAAGTGAGCTGTATCTTATCCATTAACGGCTTCCTGTTTTACCTAGCCTTATCTAACCTAACCTAAGCTAAGCTAACCTAACCCAACCTTACCTAACCTAACCTAACCTAACCTAACCTAACCTAACCTAACCTAACCTAACCTAACCTAACCTAACCTAACCTAACCTAACCTAACCTAACCTAACCTAACCTAACCTAACCTAACCTAACCTAACCTAACCTAACCTAACCTAACCTAACCTAACCTAACCTAACCTAACCTAACCTAACCTAACCTAACCTAACTTAACCTAACCTAACCTAACCTAACTTAACCTAACCTAACCTAACCTACGTGGAATTGTATATGCATGTATGCCTTTGCAAAAAATTTTTGATTTTCTTTGACTGAAATAAAAAAGTAAAAAAGTAGTATTTTCATTTTGCTCTTTTTTAAAAATAATAATTATCAATAAAATTTAATTAATACTTAAAAAAACCTCTGTTTTTCTTTTCGAACAATAAAATAAATATTTGGTTCTTTAAATGATATTTATTTTTGATAAACATAAAAAATTAAACATTTTTTTATGTCTGGTTATAACTCTCTTAAGAATTAAAAAAACATCGAAAAAAGCTCTCATCATTTTTTAAGAGTTTCAACTGCCTCTTGTGACCCAAAAGTTCTTTTTGGGTAGAAATTGTTTGACGGGATGTTTACCCCATACACACACAAAAACAAAAAAGTAATTTTAATAAATGTACAACAACATCAAAAAACATTTAAAGGCTTGTCACCTGCATTTCATTGTTGGCCATATTCACTACCAAGTATGGTGATAAATGCGTTCATTTAAAATATTTGAAAGTATCTCTCTCTCTCTTTTGTAACGGTGATAGTGTTGTTGTTTCTTATAATCCTGGCACTGGTGATGTTTATGTTATGTTAAACATACACACATTTACAGTTTACGTTTAGGCGTTCAAGTTATAATCACAATTTTTTTTAAACAAAAGTCTACTGGCTTTCGTAAAGAAATTCTTTCTATCACTTTAATAATTTTTTGAGTTCATTTTTTTCTTTTCCACTAATAAAATAGGAAAAAAATTTTACTTGAAGTTTGTTTCTCAAACATTTGTAATTTATTAACGAAGAAAAATGATTTTATCTTTCCATCAGTTAAGGTTTGTCACATTTGATAAATGATTACGAAAGGCTGGCAAAAAGCTAAAAGAAAAAGGCAAGACACAATATGGGCGATGTTGTTCAGCGTTAGATTAAAAGCTAAACTGGGAACTACTCCTTGTCTATGCGACCATTAAAAATGTTTTACATGATTAAAGCCCAGCTAGCTTTAAGGCATTTAAAATTGGTATTAACAAAGTTAAAAAAACGTTTTTATAACTCACGGTTTAATAAAGAAAAAAAAAAATAAAAACATTTGCAAATTTTGATACACGTTTCTTAATTTGTTATTGCTTTTGGCTCTTGAAACTTTTCAACTAAAAATTTTGTTATTTGAGTAAAATTACTTTTGTACTTTAACTATTTCCCATATAACGAACTATTCTCTTCAAATACAAACTTTTAATTAATTCTATTTGAACACAATAAGAAGCAATTTACTTGCAGGCTATTCATTTAATTTTTAAACTGATAAACATACATACATATTTATTATTTACAAATGCAACTTATACATCGAATATTAGACACTCACATTCATATGTATGAAGATATGCACTTTCGCAATTTTCTGGAATTTTTATGTGTGTATGTGAAGCAAAGAATGCTAGATGCCAAACACATCCTTGTATTGCACAAACGAACATACTTATATTTGTATTTTATTTCAACAGAAATATTTGCAAGTATCACCATTAGAAGCTTATTGGCTTTCTCTTTTTGTTAAATTAAAATTTAATACTCTAATTAATTTGCATTTTATTATGAACAATGGGGATTAAGTGCTAATACAAGTCGATTGTTTCTAATATATTTCCATAATCTACAAATACTTAACCAATGTGGAGTACACACTACACAATTTTTGAGCATTTTTAAGCAATTACAATAGTGTGTACTGATGGTAAGGCTGTTATTTTTCTTTCTATACGGTGTGTAACCGTGTGTTTGTAAAACATTTTTTGCATTTACTGTGAACGGTTGTCGAAATGAAATGCAGGCACAACAAAAAATGATAGCGTGTTGTTATTACAAATAATTAAAATGTATCTTCACAAAATGACAGCATGATAGTGTGTACTCAGATAAGACCCAAAAGTTTTATTATAGTTAAGGAAGTTGAGGCAGTTTATCTGTCTGTCTATTGAAACCAAGTTTTGAGAATATTTTCTTGTCAAACTATGAGAAAGGTTCCCAAAGAGTTTGGTTGGAATCAATAAAAATATAAGCAAAGACCCTAAATGATTAATTTTTTAAAAAGAATTTCCATGTGTACACAGAGCAAAAAAAAAAAAATTTTTAAATCATGCACGACTGGTGTCAAATTGTATACAAAGCTTTCTCAGTTTTTTAAGAACGTCTGTTTAAAAATATAAAACCGACTGATCGTTGTCAAATTGCGAACGGCCTGTACTTAATTTCATTTTTAACACTCTATGGTATGCAAGATAGTATATGTAGATATTTTAAGTTAAATTAATGTCTTATCATATTCGTTTTTGGTTCCGAATCGATAAACGAACTCTTTTGGCATGATCTAAAGATGGGTTGGCTCAATGGAAATAAAAACACAACAATGTCTCCAATGAGTTCTGTTTTTGGTAAAATTTTTCAAACGGTAGGTTAATGAGTATTAAAATGAAATAGAAATACGTAAACTAGAATTTAACTTTTGAGCAAATGGTCTAAATTAAAAGTTGTATATTATAGACCATCATCTTAAACAACACCACGAATCTTGCAAACAGTTTTCCATACTTGACAGCATTCAATTTTGTTGTTAAAAGTTAATCTTAATTAAAAATGTTTAACAAAAAAAAAAAAAAAAATACAAAAAATAAACATGTGTGTTTTTAATTTGATTGGTCTCTTGTGGGTTAATTTTTTGCAAGAAGCTAAGAATAAAAAAATGTTCAACTAGGAACGTCTGTTGTGGAATTAATAACAAAGTGTTGTCGAAATAAGAACGGGCTTTGACAACGGATGGTGTCGTTTTCGGTGCTTTTCGAACGGATTTTTCCTTTTGTGTAGATTACAAACTTTGCGCGGTGACCTTAAAGACGGCAAAATAAATTTTAGAAATTTTTTATTTAGGTAGAAACAGAGGGGGTTATAGCTCTTTACAATTTCAAATTTTTAATGATTTTTTTTTTAAATGTACCACAAAAACTATAAGAGCTATTGGCTTTATACCGTTTAAATTGTATTAGAATATCAACATTCCGAGAAAAATTTACAAACGAATAATTATTTGTAAAATTAAACAATTATATGCCTAAAATAGTGGTTACGTTGGGAAACTGTTTGACAGATCTGAACGTACCCTAAGTTTTAAAGAGAAAATCTTTAAATACAAAAAGACATGATTGAGTTTAAAATTTTAGCTCTTCAGTAAAAACTTTTAAATTATTTTGAACAAGGCATTGCTTAGAAAAAGTTGTTAGAATAGTTAGGCAAATAAGAAAATAAAGGCGATATAGAGCAACCACATTGTAATCGAAACCACCATATTCTATCTATGCATCTTTAAAAAACTGTGAAGTTTTATTTAAAAATTTTTGATATAAAAAACTTTTTTTTAGTCTAAATCTGGTGATAATATCGATATTCATAAAATATTTATGGAAAAAATCATGCATACAAAATAACGATGTACCACAGAAACCAAGATCAGTAAGAGCTTCCCCTAGCAAAATTTCTTAGAAACACTTCTGTTGAGGTAGGAAATATAGAAATAAAAAAACAGCAAACAGATAATCCCATTGTCTCTAAGGCAAATTATTTGGGGATTTTTTCAATTTTCCACCTTTAGATTCACTTTTTTTTTCTTTTAAAATTATGTGGTTTGTTCGTGTCATATTTAGTTATTGAAATTTTATTCATTATGTGTGTTGGGGTCGTTTTTAATCGCTGGTAATTTTAATTAAGGACACCTTTTAAAAAGCCCAAAAACGAGCCCACAATGCTGTTACGAACAAAGTTTGCTGCCATAAAAGACTACTAAATTTGTGCTATAGTTTATCAAATTGTCTCTACAAGTGCAATCTGCAATTTGATTAAAACAAATACACCCTTAACTGGACTGATGGACAGGCGGGCATTGTTAAATCGAGTGAGTAAGTCAATCGGTATATTGATATAACTGAAGGCCTATAATATAATATAATAATTATTCCAGGAAGTGAAGTTTAAGTTAAATATAAGGTCTCGGAACTTAAAAAAAATAAATAAATTCAAGGATTGTCTGTCAGAGAGTTAAGTTTTTTTACTCACTTTTACAGCAACTAACTCGCATGAAGTGTCTTTATTATATGTAAGTAGGAGTTAGAAAAATTTGTCCCATCTATACAATTTGAATAACATTTTTTTCTTTTACATTGTTTATTAGTTTCTAACATAATATTAAAAGTTTATAAAAAAAAATTAATATAAAAATATGATATCAATGTGACTATCAATGCACCCACGCACATACAAATGGATACACTCCCACAGATAAATGAAAATTACCATAAATGCAATTTAACTCCTACTGTTTAAATAAAAGTAAAGCGACTCACTGTGGGAGATGTTAGGGAATTTCCTGTATACATATTCGTAATCCTACATACTTGTGTATGTAAAATGTAATATTTTTAATTACTTATTGAACCCTCAAGAGTATTACACTTATACCATAAATATGTAGCTAAAGTTAAACTCATTGTTAAGAAAAATTTAAAATTTTGTTGATTATAAAACATTGATAATTGCCATTAGGTAATTGTTTAGATTCAGCTCTTAATTGAAATACATATTTGTTAACTTATATCACTTTTATACATATTTAAGTGAAATGTATTTTTAAAGTTTTAATTAAATAATCATAAGTTTTTAAAATCTAAATAGTTTTAGCAGATATCTAATACGTAAACAAAGTTTATCGTGTTTTAAACAGTGAAAATTCCTTCTATTTAAATTTGTGTATTTTCTTTGGAACAAGCTAAATTTCTTATAGACTGAAAAATATTTTGGGAAGTAATACGCCCTTGAGAATGGAAAGTCAAAAACGACCGAGTTCCGTCTTTACCAACAAAATGTTAACCGTATTCATCTCTCGTTACTTCTTTTATAAAATGTATCTCAGAGGCACAAGTCGGTGAGGTTAGAGCTATTTTCACAACTAAAAAATATAAAAAAGTATTAGAAACATGAAAGATAATTTTTTGTCGGTCAACCTGGGTCAAAGGCTATCGTGTTTTAACCTGGTAATTTTCGCAAAAAAAAAAAAAAAAATAAATAAATAAAAATGGAACCGAAACTAATCCTACAAAATTTCTTACAAATATGTTGCCACGGAATAAGCAAGACAATACAACAAGGCTATTAAAAACGGCCTTAAATCTAATTGAAGCCCGCATATGGTATAAGGCGGCATTTGTGGCCAAGGTTCTGTGGAAACAGGGTAATGAATTGTTAAAAGTTATACAGTTGTGTTCAAAAAAATAGGAGTCCTATTTAATGAAAAATTAAATCTCCGTATTTTTAAAAATCCTTATTTTATTTTCGTTTTTTTACAATAATATTATCAAATGATTGGTAATTTATTGTTTGGTAAAATAAAATGTTCATTTATGGCAACAAAGATATTAAAAAAATCCAAATAAAGAAAAATTACATAAAATTAGTTGTTCAAAATAATAGGAGTATATACTATTGGTTCAAAATTTGTAACTTAAAAGTAGTTATAGTAAAGAATTATTTAGGAAAACATGGATAACTATTAATATTTTGTTGAGTATCCTTTGCTTTTAATAACTGCGGAGCATCTTAGGGGCATGGAGTCAATAAGGTGCTGGCAACTTTTTAATGGGATTTGGCGCCACGCATCTTGAACTGTACTCCACAGTTCATTTGCATTTGATGGCATTTTTTCTGCCACATGTTTTCTAACGTCTCCCTATTAATGCCCAATAGGATTAAGGTCAGAAGACTGAGCAGACCACGACATAACCTCAACCATATTGTTATGAAACCACTCCTTTGCCGATTTACTGGAGTGTTTTGGGTCGCTGTCTTGTTGGAAGACCCATTTTAATATCATATTCTACTTTGATAATGGCAGCATCACTTCATACAATATTTTTATGTAGATATCCTTGTCCATCATTCCTTTTATTTGATGAACTGCACCAACTCCATTGTAAGAGAACCATCCCCATATCATTACTTTTGCACCACCATGTCTGACAGTATTTTTAATATATTTTTCTTCATATTCAGTGTTAGGAGGACGTCGAACATACTGTCTGGAGCTAGCTCCACTAAATAAAACAACTTTAAATTTTGTCTGTCCATAAAATATTTCTCCATTTTTCCTTTGGCCCATCGACGTGCTCTTGGGCGAACTTTAACAGTGCAGTAGCCTGCTTCTTTGTTAACAAAAGAACCTTTCGTGGACTTCTTGCAAACAATTTGTTTTCTAAAAGTCGTCTTCGGATGGCTACAGCACTAACAGGAAGGATAAGCTCCTGTTTTATCTTTTTTGATGACGTCGAAAGCTCACTCTTACTAAATCTTACTATAAGGCGGTCATCTTGATCACTCGGTCACTTGACGTTTTTTGTTTTCGGCGACGAGTTTCAGCCTTTTTATTTGTAGTTAACGGCATTGGCAATCATTTGGTCTGAACATCCGAGTGTTTCTTTTATTTCTTTGTAAGTTTTTTATTTTTGTCTTAAATTTTTTACGAGGACTCGCTTCTTTTTAGAACAGTGTTTTTCTCGTCCCACTAATCGACAAATTATATTTTAAAACTATCAAAAAAGATATAACGAAACTTTTTCAAACTTACTTTTAAATATCTTACTTCAGAACCAATTTTATTTTAAAAAATTCAACCACACTCCTATTTTTTTGAACAGTTGAAATTGTTCGACCATAAAAGAAAATAACAAATAACAATAACAGCACAATTTTTCAGTACATTATCACTCAAATATTACTCAGCACATTCCATTGCAAACACCGTTAAAAAAATTTCAGGCTTTGGAAGCTTTCATACTAACAATTTTAGAGCATTGCAAATTGGGTAGCCATACTCCTATTATATTGAACACAGCTGTACATTCAGAAATCTTCGTAGTGAAAAGAAACTTGCTGCTTATATGGAGACAGTGGAGTTATATGATTGCATACCTCACATTAAAGCTGCTGGCTGAAGCGGTCTCTTGATGGCCCTAGGACAGGAGAAAAAACAAGCCTTAGCAGCCTTCTCGAAAACCCGGAGACCAAAATCCTATTGAATTTAATAGAACACAACACTTTCTTACAAGCCAAGATCCAAGCAATCGCGAAATATTTGTCCTGGCCTAGGGTACATAGTCCGTATGAACAATTGTCCCGGGAGCACCAAATTAAAGACAGTGTTCTAATGCAAGAGCCTGGTGAATGGCTACAAGAGATACGGCCAAGTACGTATTGCTTATATGGGTGCTCTGGCATTGCGTTAGAGTTTGGCAAATAACAGCAATTCCAATGTTACTGTCGAGTTTTTAGAAAGGCGAGAGCTTAATATTTCGTTTTTAATGTTTTTAAACCAGCCGACGAAGGCGAAAAAACAGAAATGTTAAAGGAACATGGCAGCATGCCCTGCGGGACTTTCTTTAAGGCCTCCTACTTTCAAGCTAACTCAAACTAACTGTAAGTGTTTGAACTATAATTGCAGTCTTAGCCCCTAAATTCACATTATTCGATTTGTTTAGATAAAAAGAATGAAAGAAAGAAATGAGCAAAATGATTTGATTTTAAAAGTATTAAAAATAAGAAAAATATTTTCAAGCTTTTGGATTTTAAGCACAACCAAAACTATGCTTATATATTCACAAATTGATCTTGAATTAGGTTTAAATTATCTTTTTATAATCACACCACGTTGAGCATTTTTTAAGAAACATAAAGTTAAACTAAATAATGACTGAAAAATCATTAAAACGGTGACCTGAAAAACAGTATGAACGTTAATTTTTATTCTCAATCAATAGCATTTTCATATTAAATGGTAGAACCATTAAAAAGATCAAATTTCCCTCAAATGTATCAACAGCTGCTAAGCTGATTTAAACAAAACTAAACCTAAAGAAAATATCATAAAATCTTCTTTCTAGCAACATAATTTTGGAAAATAAATAAAAGTTTGTGGCAATTGATCAATGTACTCGTCCTGTAACTGACTTCAAACGTAAATAGTACAAAGAGTAGTTGGCCGTAGTGGGTTAAAAAGAAACAACGTGTTTACTAAAGGCATAAAGAAAATAAAGAAGAAATAGAAAACCAGTCCCTACATACATTCGTACATCTGCTTACACATACACACATATTTACATACATACGAACTTGAACAGGACTTTAAGCAACTAATGCGAAAAGAGCTCTTTTAGAATTTATCGGAAAACCGTTATGGGTAAGTCGTTTTAAGCCAATTGCCTCCTCCAATCCAAACAGAATATAAAAGTGACATGTGCCCCTCATATTAAGTGTACGAGCTAAAACAAGTCCCCATCCTAAGGAACCAATCACATTATTAGTTTCAGGCCAGTCCTCTTCCCCGTAAGTACTAAAATACCTAGCACAACTTGGCTTGGCTGACTTAAGTACTTAATATTTCTGTGATAAAAACATTTAAAAACGTATGCAAAATAAAGTGAGTAATGTCAATAAAACTTAAAGAAATTTTCAACAGACAGTTCTAAGCAGTTGCGAAAGTACAAATAAGAATAAAGAGGAAAACTTAGCTGCCTGATGGCAGTAGAATCTCTTTAACATCTTTTGACCCTTAAAAGTTATATATATTTTAATTTCTGATTTGATTAAAATATAGAACCTTAAAAACCATTTTAGCAACCCATTTCCCTAATACTACTGGGTGTCTGGGGGTAAATTTATATTTTTGAACTTAAATACAAAACATAATAGATAATTAATTAATTATTAAGATCATTGGACGATAGAAAAAAAGGAGATTTGGTTTTTTGAAGAGTGTGTCAAAACGGAGCCTTGTTTTCTGTGCACTCAGTAAAATTAAGCTAAATTCTTTTAAAGCCGCAAGAGGTTTGAGGTTGTCATTTTAATCCCTCTTTTTGAGGTAGCTCCATTAAGAAAATCCGTTAAAGTTTGATCGTGCGAACTAGGTGGCCATTAGATTTCCCCAAAGCGACTAATCTGTTTTTGGGGGAAACTTTCCCAAAGCGAATTCGTCGAAGCTCTGGCTGTGTGTGCAGTCGACTCATTCTGTTACAACCACGTGTGTAAAGAACACGATGGATGGCTTGCATGTTTGGCAAAGAAAATTCGATAATTATGCGTCGATAATTTTTATCGTTGACTTTCATCGCCTGGCCTTAAAAATTTTTGTAAAAAAAGGTCCAGATATCTAATGCATGAATAAGGCACACCAAGCACTTACCCTGGGGCAATGCAATAGTCTTTGATATTTTACTTAAAGATTGGGGGTTTCTGGAGACCGGTAACGGTAGTTTTGCTTGTTGATGTGGCCGCTTAAGTAAAATGAACCTCGTCGCTCTAAAAAATTGTATTAAAGTGCGAAAACGCTTCAATATCATTTAACAAAATTTTTTTCGTAAATCAAAGCCACTCTCCTTCAGTTCTTGAACGATTTAAATTTTAAAAGAATGGAACTTCATATTCTCTTTTAAAATTTCACGAATAATCGCTTTTGGAAGTCCCAGTAAAGCTGCTCTTTTTCGCATTGAAAATTGCACACTTCCAAGTAAATTGCTTTTAAACAGTTCAATGTTTTCGGGAATCCTTGAAAATTGACTGAGCCCTGGCCGTGGGACAGTCATAGCCGAAACAGTTGTGTGAAATCTCTGCAACTACGAACGAATAAAGTTTACACACGGTCCACCACGTATTCGCTGAATACCGAACTTTGAACAAAATTATTGACGAGTAATTGCATAAGAACCATTACCCTTAAAAAAAATGTCTCCACAGCAAACGCGATATGCTCACTCGACCACTGCGTCATCGTGGCTGACAAATCCGCACAACTGCGCCACCCTGCCTCCTCGCCGTTCCTTACTTTTTGAAATAATTTTACTTAAAAATATAAATTTGCCACCAGATACCCTGTATAATCCCAATATAACAAAAACCTCCAATTATTGACATTTTGCGAGAAACAATGATTAAATTCTGATTAAACTTACAAGAATTCAGTTTTTTCAAAATTAATTTTATATATTTGTATTTAGCAGAATACGCACCCACATTTTGACTCAGTCTTTTTTGTTAAGCCTTTTTCTTTAATGTTTAATATCAAAAGCTTTAAACATTTTTTTACATCGAAAATGACAAACAATTGGACTTTTAGCTGATAAAAAGGATTAACAGCTACTGTGCGTTGCTTTAAATCCTAACCTATTTATTGGTTATGTTCAGCTAAATCATTGCGCAAACATAGTAGAATGAATTTAAAATTTAATTTAATATCCATAGACTTATGTGTCAGCCTACGTATTTTTTTTTTGATTATAAAACATACATGCAAATAGCTTAAGTGCATTAAGTTCACCTGCTCCCCCTTGTGTAAGAAGAGCTCATATTGAACTTTAACTTTTTGGAAAACTCACAGGTTCATGAAAATCAAAATACCAAAGTTTAAAGTAATATATTTTCAAAAGTATTGGCAGCAGTTAATACAAATAAAAAGGCAAGGACTTACAGTGCCATGTATTTGTGGCTGGTTGCAAAACTCAACAGAACCACCTGATGAATGTCTTGATTTATTCATATCTAAACGTAAAATGCCAGGCTTAGGGCGACGTCTTATTGGTAGTTGTTGCTGTTGTTTACTGCCTACAGAGATGGCAGAAGGAAATGTTTGAGACGTAGGGATTGTTGATGTATAAATAGACTTAGAGTTGGAAAATGTGGTTGAGACAGCAGTAAAGGTAGATAAACGTCTTCGTTGTTGTGGCAAAAGTTGTGGTTGCTGTGGAAGCTGCTGTCCTTGTTGCTGCAATTGTCTTTGCTGTGTTTGTTCTTGAATTGCTTGCAAGATACCTTTGGGATCTTCCAAAAAGTTTTGTTTCTTCATCTCAATGAATATAATTTTTGTTTTCTACAACTTTTTTTGTTTATTACAATGACTTAACTGTTTGCTACGTTTGACTAAAGGTATTTGCTTGAAAAAATTTAAATTCTTACAAATTTACTACTTTTGTTATCACAATGAATGGTTCAAATTAATAGTTTTACAAGATAAAAAATTTCTATTTATTTAAACTGGAAATTGATGTGTTGATATTTAAAACTGTTTTCAATTACTTTTAAATTTTATAGTTTTTTTTTATTAAAAACCCGAACACGTCTGTTGGCCACCGTATTCCTGTTAAGACTATGGTATTCAAACAAAATAATAAAATACGTAATTGTTTACTATTCAAGTGAAAGTAAAAATAAATAACAAAAATTAAAAAAAGAGGAGAAATGTTGAATTACCTCTAAAGTCTTTGAATATAAAAATATACACGAAGAGATCCTAGCTAATACTACACATATACTTATGTGATGGTATTACGAGGAATGAATTAAAAGTTTTCAGTGCTAGTCCTATCGTACCAATGTTATCAAATTCCTTTGAGGTATACCACAAAAAATATTGTTTTGTGGTTTGGCGAGAATGTTGAAAGGTAGGGTTGGTAAAGGGTATCTGGTGGCAGATTTATATTTTCATATCTAAAAAAAGTAAAAATTGGCACAAAGTTTTATTAAGGGCATTGAACGATGGATTGAAAATCCGGAATTTAGTTTTTAAAGAAAATGTCATCCAGATGCCTTTTGAGAAGTTAAACACACTGTTAAAAATGGATCCTTGTGTACTGAGATTAGGGATTGTCATTTTAAACCCATTTTTTTAAGGTAGCCTATAAAAAATCTATGATGGACATGGGATATCCCAATGCGACAGATCAGTTTTCAGGAAAAATTTCCCCGAAACAAGTTTATCAAAACTCTGGCTGTGTGCGCAGTCGCCCCATCTTGCTGAAATCCTCGTGTGTGAAGAGTACGACGGAAGAGCACGCAGGTTTGAAAAAAAGAATTCCGTAATCATGCGGCGATAATTTTGACCGTTGACATATTTTGCATGACTGGGCGCAGCCTTGAAAGCTGAGTGTGAGCCCGAAAAAACTGAAATTTGTCATTTGATCAGGGAAACTTTAAAAGCGACATGATCAAGTACTTACATAGCAAAAATCCTATGCAGAAAATTTAATTGGAAGCACACTAAGTGGAGATGGCAGGGGCCTCAGTCCACACACTATACAGGACCGCAACTTGTACGATATTATTCTCTGCTTCGGTGTTATGGTGGACATCAGTGGACAGACAATACAGTATTGTGATTCTACAAAAGATTCAACGTAAATGTTGCCTCGGGTTAAGCAGGGAATTAAGGACTACTTCAACAAGGGCTTTCGAGACGATTTTGAGTACCTGTCCTATTAAAAGCTGCCCATGCTCTAAGGTGACACTTGTGACAGAAACGCCTTTAGGTGAGTGTGAAATGGATTGATGGCTGTAGTGAGTCTAACCATCTTATACCTCCGGTAAAGGTAGAGGATAACTGCACTTCGTCGATACCAAATTAATAGCCTGGCTGGGAGGAAATGTTGGCTGGTGTTCAAAAGTACTTCTTGTTTTGGGGATGATTCTAAGGCGGTGGGAAAAATGGGACTGGGTATTTGGTCATCCCGCAAACCTAGATCTGCCTAAGGGCACACGCAGATCCAATGGATCTTAATACTTATACAGATTGGCAAGCGTCGAGCAATCATTTAATTAAATATGATGTTGTATTGTATGGATGCCCGGTCATCAGGACGTAGTTGGGAATGTACAAGTAAATGATTTGCCAATTAGAACTAAGGGAAAAGCGGAAGGTTGACTTGGTGAGCCCGGGGCCCTTTCCTGCGACGAAAGCCGAGTTGAAAATGTAGGCGGAATATACACACAGGGTGTTGTGGAACAACGAAACAGTTGGGAGAGTGACCAAAATTCTCTGAGGCGACCCAACTAAGGGTAAAATAAGAAGCATTTTGAAACTGGGAAAACATGATTAAACAAACTTATGAGTGCCATAACGGGTCAGACAAGCTTATAGAAATACAAACTCCGGATGGGGTCTTAAGACAGGAAGGAAGGACTTCGAACCGATAAGGCATTTATTGTAACACTGCTAGGTTTTTTTACAGGACACAGTCCGGTATTTTATGTCTAAAGTTTACCAGATGTGGCTTTCTTAAGATGTGTGAAATGAAAAATATTAAGGGAATTTATCTGTATCAACGAATTTTAGTTAGCTTTTTCCCATAAGCCTTGTTTTTTAATCTAAGAGCACAAAATAAGCTGATCACCTGCTTAGGTTAATGCCCCGCAAGACAGATGGGCAGAGGTCTCTTTCTTTCATCTTATCGTATCTTAACCTTACCTAACCTCTCCTTGCTTTTAATCTGAAAATTATATTTACATTAAAAATTTTATATATTCCGAAATCCGGTTTTTTTTTATAAAATTGTTTTTCTTAATTTTAAAGTATATCCTATATTAGACCTTTTACCCTGAAAACTACCGTGCACGCAGCTATCTCAATCAGCTTAAAAACCATAACTTGCAAATAAGTTTTGCCAAGTGTTTATTTTTTTTTGAAACTATGTGAAACACAAATAATTCTATAATTCTATAACTTACAAAATAAAAACAGAAGAAAAACACTGATACCGTATACTTTTCTCTGTTACATGTAAGTTAAATGTGTGATGTTTACAACCAAATACACTACTACTGTTCAAAGAGTACTGATGATGAAATTGCGTAGCTGCTTTCGAAAATGCATTCTACTCGGCTAGTAGCGGTAGAAAAATCAGCTTTTTTCAAATTGAAATGTTCTTTCAACGGAAAATAAAAATTTCTTCTAATAAAAAGAAATTAAATGAACTAAAGCCAAACTAAAAATCAAAAATTCTATAAATTTATTTTAAATATGAGATAAAATATACTGTTCTTTGATCTACTTAATTTTTATCATTTGTGTTAGCCTGTACTAAGTTTTTAAGTTTTTGCTCAGTCAAAGAACTCTTGGGATTGCCTTCGTAGTATTTAGTACTTGTATTATCCTATTCATATCTTATTATAATACGTGTGTAATAATATCCTTTAACTATACTTAGTGTTTTATGTGATAATGTCAGCAAAGTTATATTAGAGTTACGTACATAAACACTGACACCGACACTAACACACATGAGCACACCTACTTGTTATTGTTGTTATTGTCAAACGCACTTTTTATACACCTCACCCCCAAACAAATAAAATAAGGGTGGGATGGTCTTTTAATTTTGTCACTTTTTTTATTACGCATAACGGGTATGTTCTGGTCTTATGAGACGTGTGCAAATAGCGTGTTGCTAAGCATCTTAGATGATATAGGTACGTCTCCTTGACTCTGCAAAAAATTCGTTAAAGTCATCTTAATATTGAAACCAAGGATTATGAAAATCAGAAAATATTTTGTATAACTTTTGATAATAAAATTTGTCCTTAGAAACGGAAAAAAGAATTTAGAAACTAAATTAATTTTCCTAAAAAATTTTTATTTAAAAAACGAAGAATTTGTAAACTAAATGGTTTAAAATTACAACCCATTGTATTATTTAGCAAAAACTTTTATATTTGAAGGGCATACGGAATTCGTATTAACTGATTTCAAATAGCACCATAATTTATTTAATGTCTAAGACATGTTTTTCTTTAGCCTACATACTTGCATGTACTTCGTCCTTTGTTGTTTGTGTATTTTTTTTATATTTGACATTAACATGTTTCTGTTAAACGATGTTAATGATGATAATGTCTGCTATAAAGTAATTCATAGTTAGACAGAATATGACAAAAAAGCAACAGTTTGTTATTAAATTAGAAAAATGTACTTATTCATTGCCGTTCATTTTTTAAGTAGGCAGACGTGAATTCGTGAAGAAAAGAAGAAGTGAAAAAGTGCGGTCATAAGTAGGCGTAAACGGACACCAACAATTTTTTAAATTAATTTTGAAAAATCGGGGAACAGGAAACAAGTAGCAAGAGCTATAAAAATATGCATTTCTCACTCTTACTTAAATAATATCATAATTTCAAACAGCCGTATTGAAAGATGAGAAGTACTTAAAAAATCGTTAAATTTATTTTTAAAAAATTTGGAAGCAATTTATATCAAAATCAAGATTTTTTCAAAAATGTCGTTCATTGTGTAAAAGAACGATAGAAGCAGCTCAACAAAATCACTCAAGTCTTCGGAAAACAGAACATTTAATACGCCAGTACTAAGTGACAACAAGAAAGTTAATTTCACTATTTCGGTTACAAAATATATAATTTAAATGCAACAAAATCGCTACTATTTACGCTGTGCTTCTTGCGAAAAAACAAGAAATTGCAGATAAAATACTTTTTGAATAAAATTAATCTTAAGAAATTTAAGAAGTTATGCATGTAATTGGACATCGACAGTGATGCAGTTTTATTGCCCGGCTGAAGTATGACTCAGTATGTCCAAGGTTCTTTAACAGTTGCGCAGTGTCCTTCCGTTGAGTATGGAAATAAATAAAAGTAAAAAGTAGTGACGAATACGAGGGAATCTCGAGAGACCTGGTATGCGGTTGAAATAAAATAAAATGCGAAGTGACTTCGGATTCGATAAACCTACGATGTGGTATTGTGAACGATTACAAGGAAAAATATAAAAAGTTACAAAGCTTCAACTAAAAACATGACTTAGCTTTATGAACTATTTACGGGATCTTTGGCTAGAAAGCAGGTAAAGGTACGGGTTTGGATCATGGTCCAAAAGTCTGACTTTGGAAACGATATGAGCGGCAGGTGAAGCTGGGCAATTCCATTGTGACGTTTGTCACCATTTTGTTCACATTTTTGCTTGCAACTCAAACAATTCAAAATTTTGGTTTGAGAAAATGCTATGGTTTGATATGTTTTTAAGCGACTTGTAGTAAATAGACACTGCAGGAACATAATTTCTGCTCATAATGATCACTTGAAGACTGAAACGTGTGTGACCTTGCACATTTCAATTTAAACGAATTTTGACTTTAAGATCGAGACGTGTGAAATATTCTTGAGAACCGGGTTAATTTGTTGGTTTTTGCGGTACTTGTAAGTGTTTTAAATAAAAAATCTAATTTTGCTTAAGGGAAACCCTTTTAAAAAAATGTGATGGGTGTGAAATTTTCCTTAAAAACGTAAAAAAGGAAGAGCCAACTATTCAGTATTTGATCATTTGAAGTCTAATTGTAATAACTCCCTCCCTACATTCTCATACTCATTTTTCCTTGCAAACATTTTCTAAGACATACTTCCTATAACCAGCCTCTAAGGGGGTTGCCATAGTTTTCCCTTCTAAAGATATTTAAAAAAAAAAATTTACTTTTCCCCTCATCACCATTACTTAAGGGGTTCGCCATGCAAAATCAACAAAAAAGATATAAAAACACTTATAACTTCCTCAGAGTCAACCTTAGTGAAATAAAGTGTATAATTAATCCCCATTAATTTCCCCTTCTAAACATAGTCCTACAACCTACTTACCCTTATCCCCATCGCCTGAGAGGGCTTCCAAAGAAAGCTTGGGAAATTGTTATAAATCCCCCTACAGCCTCCAGAGTGCGCGTGGATATGTCAAATGTGCAAACAATTTTTTGGAACATACTTAGCTTCTATCTCCACCCCCTAAGAGGGTTGCCATACAAAATTTAAAAAACTTGGGGTAAAAACCTCTACAACTTTCCCGTAGTCACCCTAAAAGGGCAAAATATGACTCCGTTACTTTTTTTAAATTAAAAATATTTGATAAATAAACGTAAATTCATCGATTTTTTTTATAGGGAAAAATCGATTTTTTTCCAACTTGGCCCGTTTTACGTGGAATTGACCAGCTAACCATCTATAATTAAGCAATTTTTGCCTTTTTTCTAAATAAGATTCATTGTGATAATCTTCAAAGGATTGACATACAAAACCCCTACACTTCGTGTTATAATAATAATTCCAATTTTAGTATAAAATAAAGGTTTGATGAAAAATGATTTTTTATTAAGTTTATGCAAAATTGTCTTTCAAAGACCTTTGACCTTACTTCGTTTGTTACCCAATTACTTTGTTTAAGGACAAATCCAACTACTCTCAAACATCTTTAAATTGCCTTTAATGATTTTGCAAGCCTTACTTGAGTAGCGTATGGTTGTTTAATTAAAACTTCTTGATAATAAAGAGAAGATTTCTTTATTAAATTTATTCCACATGCGACTTAAGAACAAATTTTCCTGTATCCTGTGCTATCCGCTTGCCACTCACTCACGCTCAAACTTTAGGGTTTCAGTAACAAGTTTTCTGATATCTTCAGAGCACAGTTGATTACAGTATCGGTTCGGTTAAATATCCCAACGTTACTTCTGTATTTTTTATTTATTTCTTTACGTGGTCAAGTGGCTCCAAAATAGACTTTTGAGCGCAAAAAACATAGGTCGTATAAGACGATCAAATAATAAAAAAATTATTTGCCGTGTCAAGGGACTTGTATTCTGTTTTCTCTACAAGAAATATGTGCTCCGCCTAGTGGATATCGCATTAGATTCTGAATGTCCAGAACATTAAACGACTTTTGTTTCCTAAAGGCTGTGCTCTTATGCCATTATTACAAACAATGAAGCATAGTTTACGCTGCCTAAAAATCGAAAATAACCATTATATTCCGATTAAATTTGACGTTAATACTTTGCCACATACCTCCAATCTCCAGAGACTCACATCTGTTGTTATTTGCAAAAAAAATAAAAATGGGATTTGGAGCCTAACAAAGAAGGCCATGGGGAAAAAGGAAAAAGAGAGGATGGAGCCTTGCGATACCACTGCATTGATTCTGGACTTATTCAAAGAGATTTTTTCTATAACAACACGAATAAAGCGATTTTTGAGATATAAATCCACGAAATTATCTCACACGCAAACAACAACAAGTTTAGGTAGAAGTTCGACATTTTTCTTTTTGGTTTATTTCCAGCACTGTATACATTGTTAAAAAGGTTAGGCTTAGGACACTTGAAAATTATTGTCTAAAGACAAGTTTTGGTACTCCATCTGCGCCAAGGGAGCTACTAACTTTAAGCTTTCATTTTAAATGTGCGAATTTTTAAGAATATACTGCCCTAAGGGGTAGCTAAAGCATTTGTTTGAACAAAGCCTTTCATGTCTTAGTATCATATCAGCGTTTTTTTAACGCCAAACATTGAATATTTCCTTTTTGAACCTGACTATCCAACTTAATTTTACTATAATTTCTGTCCAGATGCATTATAGAGTTTTTCACCGTATTAAAGAATTCCGTTTCCAGCGAAATAACATTTTTGGCATAACATTGACGTAATCGTCTAGGAAGTATAGTTTTTACTTGAGTTACCTAGAAGATTGTTGAGATTTGCCCAACGAGTCTTTTCGTATATAAAAATCAAATGCTTTTGCAAGAATTGCGAAGTGGGAAGCGAAAAGGAGCCCGTAATTGGGCAAACTTTTTTTTTACATGTGTCACTTAACTTTAATTTAAAAAAAAATTCTTTAAAATCCATCAATACCTTAGAAAGCTTTATTCAATATGTGGAGCATGCATGTATGTGTGTATGTCTGCCGTCGAAAAATAAGTGCATGGAATATAAAACAGGAAACACAATTATTTTTACGTGCCTCTTTTGTGTGTCAGTATTTATTTATTTACATTTTTAATTTAATTTATTACTAAAGAAACAAAAAACCAAAAAGATAATAAAACTCATCTTAAAGGTTGGGCCAGAAAACTTTTTGTTTATCATCCTCACAAATTTGCTTCCGTTTCCTGTTTATGTTCCTGTTTGTCTACTTTAGTAAAACAGAACCTTTTAAAAAAATTAATCAAAATAATATGCTTTTCGTGTAAAACTTTATAAATTGTTTTCTATGACTAACATTGTTCTCTTGAGCGGAAGACGTTATTTAAGGTATTTTAAAAACTAAACAACCACCTGAGTGCCGCATGTCAAACCAAAAAAATAAAAAAAAGGAAAACAAAAAAATTAACTTCCTAATAAAATTAAAATTTTTTGTTGTCTGTCGTACTTTTCAGAATTTCACGTGTTTTTTTAACACGAATATGTATCTATGTAAGTGTGCGTGTCTGTTTTTTTTGTTTTGAAATGTTTAAGGTCCTGATGTGTACGTTATTCTGTCACAATATTATAGGCTATGAACGTACATATCTACATATTTTTTACGAATGTACCCGTAGTTTTTTGCATAAAATTATGTTGTAAATAAATGTAACATGATTTTTTTTTTGGTTTTCCTGCCTAATAACAATGACACATATCGCACACTAAATCAAAAAGAGTCAAATATCAAAATCCATCAGAATCATTTATTTTTTCTCTTAAGCCAATTTTTTAAAAAATGTTGTTATTAATACGATAGTTTTTAACTTTTGCGGAGCAAATATAAATAAAATATAAACGAACTTATTTATATTTTGGTCATTTGACTCGGCATTATTGTGTTTGGCATTGTCGTGTCGAATGTTGTTGAAATCGACACAGAAACGACAAGGGTGCTTTTCGTTTAACATTGGCGTATTTGTTAGACGGTAACAAAAAAAATAAAAATGACTACGTCAATGCCACTCAAAATAAGGATGATTATCTTAAAACGTAAATTATATGATTATTTTAAAAAAGAAGAAAACAATTTTTTTCCAATTTTTATTTTACGTGGAACTGACCATATATAAAGTTCTAAAATTAAAGTTTATAATTTCTCTTTTCCAAATTTTTCGGTTGACTAAATTAAAACTATGAAGTAGGTACATTACAACTTTTATTTCGCGTCAAATTTATACTGTTTGCTTTTATATACATACATATGGGTAATTCACAAGGTATACTAACTATCTACCGTATGGTGTTATTTTCAACAAAAATTTACACGATAAGTAATTTAACACAACATTTCACTTTTTTTTATAGCAAAATAAAACAATATGACAGAAAGACATAGTTACGTTTGCTGTTTTTAACCCAATAGTGTTTTTGTTAAAAAATTATAAAAATATTTATCCGTATTTTATCTTAAATAAACTCTACTCATTTAGTTACACCCACACCACATACGAATTATGTTTGCTATAGGCTTGTGTAGATGTCCACCTTTTAAATTTTTTGGTCGATTCAGAGAAGCTTTCTGAGTCAAATAAAGAATGTCAATTCTTCCATCTCTCTAGCTAGCTATCCATGTATTCTTGCTATAAAAGAACAGGCCGCATTTTGGAAGATCTCCTGATAAAATTTGGCTGAGTGGCCCATTATTTCACAAAGCTCGTATACAAATGTCCTTCCGGGATAAGCTTTTTGGAGTACAACTGCCATGAGCATACCTCTTTGTTCACAGAACTTTGCATATCTGTAGGATCTTGGCGCGGCTTTAGGTGGAGGTATTGTTTGTTAAAAAAACTCAACCTAAGCGGAACGAAATTGTCTCTATTATAAAAAACAAGATGGTAGGATCAACCTTATTCAATTTTACGATTTGCAGTAAAAAGCCTATATTTAAAAGAAAAAATAATTTTTAAGATCTCGAAGTAGTATCATTAATTGAATCTGTTTTACAGGATTTAAAAACACGTTTCTCGAAGGACCTTCTTTATTAGATGTTTAAGCAAGGTGTAACCCAAAAAATATAAGTACATAATTTTTGTTTCAATGCCGATCAGTAATGCAATGACTAAAAGCCCATTTTCTACCCTTTGCCATATTAAACAGAATTAAATTTAAATTTGACACAAATGTCGTGCTTTTTAAATTGGGTTCAACAGGAAACCATTAATTATTAATTTAGTGAATATGTTTTTACGCCCTTTATGGTATTATAATTATTTTAAACGAACTAAACTTTTACGTTTAGTTTTTATTAATAAACCGCTAAAAGACAGTTTTAAAATTGTGTGCTTCATTTAGAATACCCCCCTAGAAGCTTGAGAAAGAACCGCGCCTGTTTGAATCTGATATCACTAATTGTCGTACAGAATTCATTTATGATCGCCCATATTTCCACATAGGTGCCACAAAAATAGTCTTCCGAAAAAAATATCTTGGGCTACGAATGCCTCAAGCGATATTTCTCCCCCTGTGATTTTATACCCATTACTTAAAAATCATTGTAAATGACATAAATTGTAAAGTTACCTTTATTGTGATATTGCTTTTAAATTAGACATGTTACGCAATGCACATAATTGGATAACTCACAAGGGTCCTATTATGCCGTATCATCTTGTACCTATCAGGAGGGGTTAGCTTTCGTTTTAAGTTAAAATAGTTTTGAATACCTGTTTGGTGCTAATTAAATATTTTAATATTTTGATACGAGTTAGACCTAATGGGGAAAAATCATTACTAGAATTTTTAATGAGCATCCGAGATTTTAAGGTATTTATGTATGTACATACACATGCACCCACATGTACCCACATATAAACATGTTTACACATTACCGTTAAAATAAATAAAATAAATTAAACTAAAAAAATAAATAAAACTTAAAGCAAGTTTGTTTATTATTTGCAGAAGGCAATATCAGGTCTTATTATTTATAGGAGCCATTCGACTAGGGCAAAAAGATATTATTTGGAAGCTGGCCCGGGAATAAGTGCAAAATATGCAAATAAATTACAGCAAAGTTGAAGGTGAAGAAGTACCTAATAGAGCCTACAGCATAAGTGGATAAACTATCAAAAATACGAATGCACTTTTGTTATTGGGCCTTTCCTTGATAGACACAAAAACTGAAGCCGATTTGTTTATGCATGTTTAAATTTTACTGATATCGATCAAAAATAACTAAATTAAGACTAAAGTGCAACGAGGTTTATTTTGCCTTTGCAAAGAAGCAATAGCAGACTTCTATTGGGGATAATTGCAGGTTTTTGTCATACAGCGGTTTATGCCAAAAGAGTAGGACGACTGGTCGGCGATGATTGGAGATTCTGTGGTGAACCTGGGGAAAAGGAGACTGTTGAGCATATTTTTTGCCACTGCCCAGTAAAATGTCTAGGATTGGAAAGAATAGACTACCAAGAGAGTGTGAGGCACTCTCGATTTCATTACATTGAATTAGGTGACGCCCAAAAAAAGAGATATTTCCTATTGCACTATTTCTATTTTTTGTTGTAGCTTTACTTTGGCTTTCATAAAATTTGAATTCAAATATTCTATTTTCTACAATTTTTTGATTTGGGTAATAGCAGGCCGTGACTAAATTTTTAGAGTATATAAGGCTGTGTAACTTTCAATAGGGGAACGAAAAAACCCAAATTGTGTTGTGTGTGTTGTAGAGCAAAAAATGGAAACTAGAAAGTGAAAAATTAAATAAAAATAGGAAAACTTAATAGAGAAAAGAGTGTGGATAAAGGCAGCGAACTCTTGGCGGACACTCCGTTCTAGGAAGCCAGTGGGAAATTTAGCAAAGACTGCTTTTAAATTCGGGTTTTGTGAATGGCCGGCAGCAAACATAATTGGTCGGTATTTTCTTTTGGGGCATTTACGGAAAAGATATGCAATGTTTGTTTTTCTTGCCGGCGAATGCGAAGCTTTAATTCATTTAAAAATTTTACATTTGCAACAGCAACCCGAAAGGCATTTCAAGCTTTGAGAGGTGCATAGGAGGCAGAATTTCTTCGTTTAATAAAGTTAACACGCGTTTTTGTTTTAACTGTCTTTTTTAAGACAAAGACTTATTTCTCGTTTGCTTGTTCGTCTTATTAAAGACGTTTTATAGTTCCTGTTGGTAAATTTTATTTTTTATTTTGTTTTAGAGAGAACTTAAGAACTAAAATTTTTAGGGAATATCCGGATTTAAACAGGGCCTTTTAGGTATATATTAGTAGGAAGGGAGCTGTATGCTTGACAGTGAGAGTTTAACAGCCGCTAGCTGGTCACCTCAACCAAAGAAAGAAGGAAAGTGAAGTTTTGTTTTTTTTTCGGTATAATTTTTAACTTTTTTAATTTGTTTTTGTGACGAGGCGAATTTTAGATTCACACAACATCCGACACAGTTAAGCCGAAGTCAGTGCACCAGAGCACTGGACTATCTGTTTTAAAACCTCAGCTTTTAAAGGACCTTGCGATATGTTACAGGTAGCAATAAGAACCTAAAGGGTCTATGTGGGACCTTCGGGACCAGTCAGCTCAACCTCACCTAACCAAACCTAATTTAAAACTTATGGCCACATGTTATTTGTTTTGTGAATAAAAGGTTTTTTAAGAAACAAACACGCAAAACTGCAGGTAGGCAGGCAACATCAAAATTAAGAAGCAATAAACATGAATTAAGTCACAAAAATATTTTACATGCATTGTTTTTCATTTGTTTTTTCATTGTTTTTTTTTTTTAAATTCAATAAGTTTACAAAACATTTAATGCACAAGAAAACATTTCCCTTTATACATAAAACACATCCTCTATGATGACATTATCACAAAAAAAAAACAACAACAAATACTTGCAGGTCGTTTTTAATTTTTAATAACTTATAAGTTGTATGCTCAAAATGTATCTTGCTTACTGAGAAGTCTAAAACTTGTTCGCTAATTGCGGTATTCTTATATTATGACAAAAACAAAACATATTTACAATTCAAAGGAAAAAATATTTTATGCATTTAAATTCAGTAAATAAATTTAAAAACTAAAGTACTTTTGTTACTAAAATTATCTAAATTTTTTTCATTTTAAGTAGGCGAAATATTTTTGTGACCAACTGTATATGACTAACAATTACTAATTTTCTTTTAACAAAATTTTTTGGAAAAAATAATTGACTTTGGGTCAGGAAAACTGTTCTGGTACTCAGGGTCGAAGCGCGCCGGGTATACAAAGGATTTTAGGGGCGTAGAGGAGAGTCTGCACTACCAACTAGTGCTAATGCTTTTGTTTCATTTTGTTCTATATAAGTTATGCTCTATTAAGTGGACGAGTTTAGAAAAAATTTGGGCCTTTAAAAGAAATCAATAAAATATTTTCTAAAAGTCATAAACACTTTAATTTTCTAAAAAAAGTAATAGAAGACAAAAAATCAAAGGCTTGCTAAGAAATTTCTCATTTTAGCAAAATAGTTAAACATTTTACAATCGGTGACTTAAAAAAAATTAGTTTTGGCCACCTTCTCCTAAAATGGTCCACTGTGCGGTCTAATTTTCAATAGAGGAACTAAAAAGTTTGGATTGTGTTGTGAAGCAAAAAAAGAAAACTAGAGAGTGAAAATTTACATAAAAATAGAAAACTTGAAAGATAAAGACAGTGAATTCTAGACTGAAGAAACGTTCTAGAAAACCAGTGGAAAATTTAGTGTTGAAGCAAACTCTGCTTTAAAATTTGGATTTTGTGAAAGGCCGGCAACAAATACGGTTAGTAGGTACTTTCTTTCGGGACATTTATGGGAGTGAAAAGGGATTAAATGTTTGTTTTTTTCTAAAGAAATTAGTTTCAAAATTCCATGTCTGCAGCTGCACCAAACGCCTTAAAAATTTTGAGGAGCGCATAGGAGGCAGAATTTATTCGTTTATTAGAAGTAGCAAGAACTTTTATTTTAACTCTCTTAATACAAATATTTATCACTCGTTTGTTTGTTCGTCTTTTTAAAGACGTTTTATCGTTCCTGTTGGTTAATTTAAGTTTTTATTTTGTTTAAGAAAGAACTAAAGAACTAATGTTTTTAGGGATTTTTCCAGAGCGTTTTAGGCATTCATTGGTAGGCTTGTCAGTGAGAGTTTAACACCAGCTCGCTGACTATCGCAGTCTAAGAGAAAAGAAACTAGGCAAATTCTAGGTGAAGACAAGAACTCCCACAGCTGAGCTAAGGCCGACGTACCAGAAGACTAAACTGGGCCTTGCGATATGTTACAAATGGCGCCCAAAGATAGGATGGCAAATTTTAGATTTGTATTCTCTCTTATATCGAATTTTATTTTCGTTTTACCTGATAGACCTATTAGTTGATCGGTTTATTGTCAATTATCAGTTGCATCAAAACGTATAATTTTTAGTTCTATTGTGTTGAAAGACATATTCAGCATATAGTTGCAAATAAATTAAGGGTTTTTTTATTCCAGATTTTGTACATTTTATTTCAGCATTTCGGATATACTAATATATACCACACCTCTTGTTAGTTCCGTTAAGGGATTTGCTTAATTCCTTAAAAAAGCACAACTTGAGTGTATCGGTGAAATAAGATATGGGAATTACTGGTAAGTTTTTTGTTTTTGTTTTGTATACATTTTGAATGAGTTTATTTAGATAAAATTTACTCTTTTTGTTCGATCGTAAGTCCTCAGAGAAATTTGGATAATTTTGAGGAAAGGAAAATACTTGGTGGAGTAATTTATATATATAAACACATATATACATATGTATGTACTAAGGATATTTACTCCTTTTTTTAAAGGTTGAAGTTAATATGTTTTATTCTTCCCCAGTATCTCGTAGCAAGAACAGAGGACGTCCTCTGATAGGTCCTTCTAATATACAAAATAATGTTGCAGATTATAATAAAAGTAACTGTTATTTGGATTCGATTTTTTAATTTGAATGTGAGGTTCATAGCTCACATAATTTCCCAGTCAAAAATGTCAAAAATGATATGTCACAAATTCAAAGACAAATTTCTGAAAGCGTTTCTATAGCCATTCGCTTATTAGCTAAAGAAATTTCTATTTTAATAAGTTCCGCAGTGGATAGTTATGTTCGACAGCTTGAGCAAAATACATCTGCCTACTCTGCGACTAGACGAGAAGAGAATGGGTCTAACACTAAAGCAGTAGGATATAATTGCCAGGGAGTCCTATGGCCCGGTGGAATATTCGACTTTCAGGTACTTCTTCGGGAATGTCTGTAAATGATTTTATTTTCATAGTGGACCCTTTAAAACAGAGGCAAAATTTAAATTGGTTTTATGTTTATGCCAATTTCTACCTATTTT
Organism: Melanophora roralis; assembly: GCA_963583895.1. Lineage (NCBI taxonomy): Eukaryota > Metazoa > Arthropoda > Insecta > Diptera > Rhinophoridae > Melanophora > Melanophora roralis. The sequence goes on along the minus strand of OY757189.1, from coordinate 32,115,485 downwards.
TGGCGGATAAAGCTGATGAGTGGTATTGGGTTTATTTAAAACGCCAAGGTTCTTTGCCTTGGATGGATTCAAAATCGGTTATTATTGAAGAGTTCAGGCATAAAAATTCTGCTTTTGAAATTTTAGAAGCTATAATAAGTTGTTAGCAGGAAAATAATAGTTTGAATGATTTTATTTTTAATATTATCAAATTAAATGAACAAATGACACATCTACTTGAGGATGAAAAATTACTGAAAATAATTAAAGGAAACCTTAGTTTTAAGCTTTGGGGGTTAACGTTTGCCGTTCGCATTAGAACTTTTGAGGAGTTAAAGGAATTGTGTAGAAATGCGGAGCGCTAATTGTATTCTAGGCAAGTAGGGAGGCGCCAGTAGCATGAAATGGAGCTCGCAAGTCAGGGCGCAACTGCAGTGGTAGAAGAGTAATCATTGCCTTCCCTTAGTATGCTGGAATTGTGATCAGCAAGGGCATTCGTATTTTGGTTGTTTGACTCCGCAACGTCATCTTTTTTGCTACAAATGCAGTCAAGAATATGTAAAATTTTCTAATTGTAGAAATAAAAAGCAACAATATTTAAATTTTTTGAGGGGTAATCTGGGTCCTTACCGTAAGTACCTATCGGAAGTAGTGGTAATGGATAATATTGAAGGGAAATATGATAAAAGACCTTTTCAAGATGTTCATATATTATGAAAAGATTTAAGTGGATTGATCGATAGTAAGGCTTCTATTAGTTGTTTAGGGAAAAATGGGGAAGTTTTTTTAAATCTATTGATTAGGTAATGATTTTCGGAGTTTGTTTAATGTTAAGTTAGCAGTGATGGAACATATAGAGTCCCGAAACAATTCGGAGATGACTTGACAAATGAGCAACGTAATAAGTTAGACGAAGTCATTTAGAAGTTCCTATCATTAGATATTCTTGAAGTAGAATGGGTTAAATGAAAAAAGGTAAAAAAATCGTCTTTACTTAGATGCTAGAGATGTGCTTTCTCATCTTCAAAACATGATTTGAATTTTCGGTATAGATTAAAAAGATTGGTATATAGAAGTAAGGCTCAATGACAAATCAAAAGAAATTATAGAACTTGCTGTTCCTGGCAGGCCGTTATACCATTTTAAGCGTATGTCCTTTGGGCTTTTTAACGCCTCAGAAAGATTTTAAAAACTAAAAAATTTGGCAATTTCATAGCAGTATAGGGATTGGTACTCGGGTTTTATGGATGATATTATATTTATAGCTCCTTATTTACATGGCACGTTAAAAAGACTTTGGGTTCTCGCAAAGCTATAAGGGAAAGCTGGTCTTACCAAAAACGTTTAGAAAAGCAAGTTTTGTTTTTCAAATACTTTAGGTATTTAGTTCACATCATCGGAGATGGGAAGGTTATGGCGAATCCGGAAAAGATTTCTGCCGTTGTCAACTTTACCACGCTGAAAAATGTTAAGGAGGTAAGAAGATTTTAAAATATGGCGCGATGGTACCATCGTTTTGTACCAGAGTTTGCGGCTTATCTGTCCCGATAACAGATACTTTAAGAAGAAAAAAGTTCTTTTAATGGTCGGAGGCCGGCGAAAGTGAAGTTTAAAATAATTTCAAAATTCGATGTCTGAAACTGCAACACGAATGGCCTTTGAAATTTTGAGAAGCGCATAGAAGGCAGAAATGTTATGTTTCATAAAAGTAACACCAGTTTTTGTTTTAACTGTCTTTTTTAAGACAAATATTTATCTTTTTTTATTTGTTCGTCTTTTTAAAGCCGTTATATTGTTCCTGTTGGTTAATTTTAATTTTTATTTTGTTTTAGAGAGAACAAAGGAACTAATGTTTTTATGGAACGTCCCGATTTTAAGAGGGCCTTTTGGGTATTCATTGGTAGGGAGGAAATCGCAGGCTTGCCAGTGAGACTTTAACAGCCTCTCGCTGGTCATCTCAACCAAAGAAAGAAGGAAAGTGTAGTTTTGTTTTCTTTTTGTGCTATTTTTTTACTTTTTTTATTTTTTTTTGTGACTAGGAAAATTTTAAATTTAGACAAGATCCTACACAGATGAGCAGTATCCGGACACCGGACCGTATATTCAATTTTTATAGGGCCTTGCGATAGGTAACAGGTAGCAATAAGAACCTGAAGGGTATATGTGGGGTCTTCGGGACCAGTCAGCTCAATCTCACCTAACCAAACCTTATTTCAAAATTATGGCCACATGTTATTTGTTTTTGTCGTTGTTCCACCTCTCAGTCGTCTAAATATTTCTTGAAGGAATTTGAGTGCTAATATACCCCTCTTTTGCCCCAAAAAAATAGGTACATATTTGAGCAACAAAAACTTTGCATATATTTTGCTACTGAATAAGAAACCAAAATCAACCTAAACTTCTAACTCCATTAGTATACTTCATCTTCAAACAAATTCATTTGAACTCCTTGCGAGCTCAGCGCCTTATTTGTAATAGATGCTGCCACAAAAACCAGAAAAAAAGTTGATTATTTTTGCTTTCAATTTTAAACTTTCCTGCAAAAATGTGTTTTTTGCTTTATAAATATTTTTATCATCAACTTTAGGGCAAGTCTGTTCTCAGTTTTTGTGATTTTTTTTGTTAAATTCGTTGTAGGATTTTTAAGCTGGAAACCAAATTCCATTTAATAAATGTATAGTGTCTGGAAATTGGCTTTCTGTGAACCCAACAATACAAAAACTTTTTTTGTTGGTCTGTGTTATCTTTAAGTTACTCAGTTAATATTTTGTGGAATATTTTGGTAAGGAGTATAAGTTGCCAACAAGCTGGAAATTTAGTCCTTTAAACTTTTTCTTGATAAGTATTGTTGGAAGCTGACGCAAATCAAGTAATGCCGAAGCAATAATAATCTTTAAAAAATAGACTGACACCCAGCTGTGCGAGCAATATTTAAAGAAATAACTAAGAAGAAGAAACCAGATAATTTACATTTTGGATAAAGTTAGTGTTTTTAAAATAAAGGTTTTTTTATTCATTTAAAAAAAATCTTTAAAAAGGATACTTTTATTTGAACATCTTTCGTACTTTTTGTCGAAGTTAAATAAAGTCTTTTTATCTGTTGGAATTTATTTGGGCATTACAAAGCCCTAATTTTGTTTATCATAATTAAGAACTAAAAATATTTCTAAGACTAAGAAACTAATAACTAAGACATAAGTATGTAAACATTTTTATCTCATTTATATTCTCTCTGCTTAGTTATGAAAACTTTTCTTGTTAGTTTTATTAAATTATTTAATGGTATTCTGTAAAAAGGGCACTAAAGATGCCAAAATGTGTATCGTTCTTTGCTTTTGAGATTCAACATTTGTTACAATTTCGTTGCTGTTACAAACAATTAAGTTCGTTTTTGACCTAAAGGCCGCTTTTATCCTTTCGTAATTTGTTTCGTTTCAAACAAAAAAAAAAATGTTAAAGAAGAAAAACAAATGGAAAAAGTTAAAGTTGTAAAGAAAAATTTAATTATATTTATGTTTTTTTTTTCTAGAGTTAAACATGGCCGTTGAAAATTTTGTTAATTTTTTCTTATAAAGTTTTCTTAGTTTATGATTCAAATAAAAATAAATCTTAATAAACTAGTTAGAAAAGTTATGTAAAATTAAGCTGTAATTTTATTCTTTTATTTTTTTTAATAAATTTAAGTGTGTGCTGACTTTAAAATAACTTTAATCTCATTTGTATATAAAGGAATGGGGTTTTAAGTAAAATATTTTAAATTATTTGTTTCAAAAGTAGTAAAAAAATTAAAACTAATTGTTTTTTAAAATAAAAATCTTATATTTAAAATTTATGTTAACTGGGAATGTATTTATATTTTAATGATATAAAAAAGGCTCTTTGCAAAAATGAACCCGATTATAAATGGCCCCAAAGATAAAGCTTTAAATTGCCTCAAAATTTCACATCGAAAACAATAATTTGTAGCCATTTTTCTTGTGTTTCCATGTCTGAAATTTAGTAAGTTTTTTTGTGAAAGCGTAAGGGCATAAAAATAGCCCGAAAATAAAGTACAAATACGATCAAGGTGAAAAATGGTCGTAAAGTTTAAACTACGGGGTGTCTGGTAGCAGAATTATATTTTGAAATTTAATTAAAAATGTAAAAATTGAGACAAAGTTTTGTTAAGAGCATTGAACGATGGAATGGCAATGGGAATTTCAGTTTTTAAAAAATATATCCCCCAGATGCCTTTTGTCGAGTTGAGCACACTTCAAAAGGGAGCCTTGTGTTCTGCGACACACGCTGCAGTAAGCTTGGTTAAATTGAGCTGATTTCTCGGAGAATATTTTTCTTTAAAGCCACAAAAGTTTAGGGATTGTCATTATAAGCTCTCTATTTAAGGTAGCCCCCTTAACACCCATGGGAGTAAAATCGGGCGACCTCGTTGGTCATGGGATGTCTCCAAAGCGATTGATCGGTTTTTGGGGGAAATCTTCCCAAAGCAAATTTATCGAAGCTCTGGCTTCCGAAACCATGTGTGAGAAGCGTTCAATGTATGAGCTCGCAGGCTTGGCAAAAAGAATTCCATAATCCTGCGTCGATAATTTTTATCGTTAACATTCGTCACCTGGCGTCGCGGAATTTCGAAAAAAATGGTCAAACTACCTCATGCATGAATATGACACACCAAACAGTTACATTGGGGCAATGCAATGGTTTTTAATGTTTCAGTCGAGGGATGCTGGCTTTTGGAAACCAGTTACGGCAGTTTTGCTTTTTGACGTGGACGTTTAAGTAAAAAGGAGCCTAGTCGCTTAAAAAAAAAAATGGGATTTTCAGTGCCAAAACGCTCCAACATGGTTTCACAAAAATTTTTGTGTAAAACAAATTCACTTTCTTTTAGTTCTTGAACGATTTTAATTTTAAAAGGATGGAACTGCAAACCCATTTGAAAATGTTATGATTAATCGCCCTTTAAAGTCCCAGTGAGGCTGCTGTTTTTCGTATTGGAAGTCGCGGATTTTCACGTAAACTGTTTTCAGCCAGTGCAATGTTTTCGCGAGTCCTTGAAGATCGACTAAATCCTGGACGTGGGACATTAAAAGACGAAACAATTGGCCAGAATCTCTGCACCCACGAGTGAATTTAACTTACACTTGGTCCATTACGTTTTCGCCGAATACCGAACTTTGAAGAAAACTGTCGACGAGAAAATACCACTGCGACATCGTGACTGAAAAATCCGCACAATCGATAATTCTAACGGCGCCGCTTCCCTCCGCAACGTTTGTTACTTTTTGAAACAGTCGTATTTTGAAATATTAATTTGTTACCAGACACCCTGTATAAATTGCTTTTTATTTTAGTAAAAATAAGGCAAGGTAGGAAAAAATAGGCTATATTTGAAGTTTTAATATCTTTTTTTCTGCCAAGTGAAAAGTATTTAAGCTCTGGCAGGTTCTAAACGCCGGCTTCGCTGTAGGTTTGGAAACGTCTAGAGACTTCTGTGATTTTTTAGACTTGATTCGCCAAATAAAAGTATTTTTGTCTTTCCTCCTGGCCAAATGCCGCAGCGAAGACGGTGCTTAAAAACCACTAGAGTTTTAATTTATTGTGACTGGCCAAGGGCTAGCTGTTTACAAGAACTTTTGAGAACATTTTTAGTACAACGTTTGTTCCTTTAATACGTCTCCAAAAAATGTCCTTATGCTATTGGTGTAAAGTTTGGGGAAATTTTTCTGTTTAATTGTGGTCAGTTTTTCTTTAGCTTAAAATATAAAATTACTTTTGAGCAATTTTGAATTGGGATCAAATTTTATTTTCTTTTTTGGGGCCATTTGGTTCCATTTTTTATTTTTAAAATTGGCGATATTTTTTACTAAATAATTTTTGAACATTTGTGACAAACAGAAGATTTTTTTAAGCTCATTTCAAGCAATTTTAAATTTTTCTTATAAATTTTTATTTTTTTTTAATCCTAAGGTTCAGTTATAAATAGTTTAAGAAGATGAAATAAGTATGTTATCTTATATTTGCTAAAATTGACACTTAAAACATATCGCTGGTTCAACATGCAAAGGCTTTAAGTTAATATTTTAAATTTAAACGGTGGAGACCAAAAAAAAATCAAACGTTTTTTGGCGCAAACATTTTTAAATTCTGAACACACAAAATAGTTAAAGCAGCAAGTGATTGAACAATATTACTGAAATGGCAAACTGTACTTAAAAAGGGACTTGTAGCTATTTCCTGTAATAAATTTTACTTAACGGTTCTGGTCATCACTACAAAACAAGAACAAAAGACTAAAGATTTGTAATTTTTTTCTTTGCAAAAAAAGTGGACTTTCCATGTCAAGCCAGCGATATATATATTTTTGTTCAATGCAATTCAATTACTTTAAGTCATATACACTATTTTAAGATTGTTAAAATAATTTCAAGTCGAACTTATAAACTAATAAATACTTGTAATTTCAGTGTTTACTTTTTAGGGGTTTTTTTTCTTAAAACGTTGTAACTTTTCCTAAACGCATTCCCAATATTTTGCGCCTTTTCTTAGCACTCAATTTAGTCCAAATGGTACTGCTGCCCTCTACCAAAAGGAATTCATCACATAAATAGTCTGTATCCCTTAGACTGCAGTATAAATTGTCATCATTAAATTTTTCTGAACGTGAGTCACCTGAAACAAAACCACTTTCCGGGCGGGATAATGAGGCTGTATGCCAGGGCAGCTGTTGAAACCAACGTGCCACTTTGGCGGTGGATGAGAGCTGTAAAAATTTAGAAAAACATGATATAAAAAAAATTATTTGAAGGTAAAATAAAATTGCTTATTCACATTGGGCCGACAAAATATGTAGATAACAATAAGCTGAAGGAAGGTTAACGTTTTTAAGACAGAAGAGATTAGATGTGAAAACTTTGTTCCTAAATTTAAAAAAAAAACTTTTTTCCTTTAATAATTTTTATTGGTTCGGCTCATTATTAAAATTTTGATTGTGTCAGCACTCCTTCTATTCGGCTCTACTTTAAGCTAGAAGTATGTTTGATCTGTTTAAACAAATTTAATTAGAATTTGAACAGAATTTGAATACTGTATCTATAATCATGTTCTATTCTAAGACCACATACAATCCCATATTCACTTATTCTTATTCTATTTGCAACTATTACTAGTTACTTCTATTATTTATTTTTATTGTCATTTTTGCTATCCACCGGATGACACTAAACTTTTTTAATTTTTATTAACATCTTGTTATTTTATTAACAAGACTGTTTTTCATAATTTTCTGTTCATCTTTGTACATTGAACACCTGAAAATACTTTTAGTAACATTTTTATGTCTTGTTTAGCTCGTTAAATACTAATTTGCACAAAATTTAAAACACATTATAAATTTTCTCATGTGGCATATATAAAATGAAATTTAATTTTAAATGCCACCAACACCAGTACATACAGTCGCGGCTATAAAATTAGAAACGCCTTAGACTTTAAAATAACAAAACAACTGTATATTCCCTATTTTATTTAAACCAATACTTTTTTTTACTGCACTTGCAAGACCATTTTGTAATTTTTGTGTAACGTTTACGAAATTTTAGATAAGTAAGTATTTTTGCAGCCATTGTGCCAACTAAAATAATTCAATAACTTTTTTTTCTAGGTTCCTGTGTCTCGTGGCTGTCCTTAGGGTTTTATCCTTAGAAGAGTTATTTGGAACCTCACGGCAGATCCTCTGTTGCCTTTGGAGTGTTTAAAGTTTACCCAGATTCGAAATAATTGCTGTGTATTTGGTTGAAAGAAAGTCTCGTGCTGAAGTTGAGTTTTGTGGTAAGGAGTTCATGTGTGACGTGAATATGAATGTATATCTCATAAGTAGAACTTAAGATCGCAACAGACAAAACCAATGGCAATGTTAGTCTACGATATACTAGGTGAAGAACATGCTTGACGAACAGCAACATAGGTAGATTAACAAATGTGACGTGAAATTCATTCGTCAATGCCTTTTACTTTGACCTGAGTTAGGCTTTTTTACTAATAGTACATGACTCGCCTTATGCATTGGTGCATGAAAGGGTCCTCCGGACTTCGTGTGTGAAGAGGGGACTGAGGACATTGGTGTCATACTGCCGGAGTATGTCTGCTTTTACACAGTTAGAGATTTAAGGGAAATAGGCGTTGCTTTTGATGGCTACGATTGAGATGTAATTTAGATTTTAGAGGTAAATCGAGCATTTGCTATGTTGGGTGCGCTTACAGATTTAACGCAGGCGCAGTTAGAATATGCTTACTATGGTGGTGTTTACTACCATGCGCGCTGGCTGTCTGCCGTCCTTAGTCCAGCTTGATGCGTCTGCCATTGCTACTCTGCCCCCCACCCCTTCATGGGGTGACGGTGGGCCCCTTTATGGGGGTACTTATTGCTCACTAATGAATATTTAAATGCTGCTTGTAATTGTCGATGGCACACCATGTGGCCAAAGCGTCGCTCGTGGGTACTTAATATTTTGGATTATTGTTTGCGATTTTGTGGTTCCGTATTGTTTTCGGCTGACTAGTTTTGGAGTTTGCTAAACTGTAAGTACTGTCGACTATGGGAGATAAGCAGTTCCTGTGCTGATCAACGTCATTGCTGTGACTTTAGCCCAAATCGCGAGAAGAGCTTCTGTTTTGTGTTGAGTTGCATTATAACTGGCTAACGATCGGAAGCAGTTTCAGACAGTCTTTGCTCTTTACCAAGGGAAGAAGTCATACCTAACCTGTTGTATCTAAGCTCGTGGATGATAGTTTGGCTACGCATTGAGGGGTGGGGGGCATTATAAACGTATTTACCCGATGCTGAGAGCATTGAGCAGCAGGTGTCCACATTTATCTTAAGCACATCTTTTCGTGGCCAAATCACGCGTTAGAGCTCACTGGTTTCTGGTCAGAATCTATATATGTTGCCACGGGAATCAGAAATAAGTTTCCGACACTGATTAATGATTAGGTCACTTCAGTATACGCGTAGTAGTTGCAGTTTTTTCAGGCCTTCATTTAAAGAATGAAGGAACGGATTTACAGCCATCCAGATGCTAAGCCCAGTTATGTAGGTTTTGGGCGGCTAATTAATGCAGTCCTAGATGATGTTGTCAAATTAACATAATTATGATGGGATTAAAGGCGGAATCGCCTAATTTCTGAGCATTGAATTGTTTGCTGTTGGCCGTACTCACTCACGTAACAGTCGTGCATATATGTAAGTGTTTGAATGAAATGTTTTCTTTTAGTAAGGGAACTAGATAGCCCAAGTTTCCAATTGATTCAATATATTAACAAAAAAGAAAATCGCTACCTGTGTTATTTTAAAAACGCATTTGGTTGAAAACTAAATCGCTTTAAAATTGTTCGTCTACTGTTTTAAAAATAAGAAGCACTTTGTCACCACCAATAAGACTTTTTTAAGAAATGTAAGCAAACAATTATACGTTTCTAATGAAACTAAAAAAAATGCTGGTTATTCTGTCAACAACGGCAGCAAAAATTTGCAGTTGCTTAGAAAAGTATATACAGCATATATGTTTTATTAACACATCGCTACTATATAAATGCCCATCAGTGTATATTTGTAGGTATGTTAGTACTTACCCAATCAACATCCGCATTAAAATACCACCACCCATATTTGAGGAAAATCAAAATTAACTTAAAAAGACAGCGTCAAAGAAAACAAAACAAGAGGGGAACAAAAGCAAATTAAGGAAAAAGGCCACAAACTTAATAATAAAGTTTAAGAGTTAAGAAAAACAAAAGAATACATGAAATAAGGTGTCAGTAATTAACATTAATTTAAAACGTTTTTGCAGAATTTTTTTTTGTAAATAATTAATTTTTTATTGTTTTATAATTCTTTCAACATTTTTATAGAACTATTTTTAAGTTACAGTTTTTATTATTTTAATCAAATTAAAAAGTACTTAAAACAATTATTGATATCTTTTCTTAAACTAAAGCTGTTATGAAAGACTATAATTTGAGCGTTAATCTATTAAATTAATTTTTTTGTTTACTAAATATTATTTTTTTTTATTTTCAAGTAAAAATTGTAGAATTTTAAAGTTAAGTAAAATTAAATTTGTTGCTTAAATTTATTTTTAAATAATTTTTTTTAAACTTTTAATTTTCTTAAAATTTTCCATTATGAAAATATTTACAATGATTTATGTAATATCTTTAACGTTGAAATAAATTATAGATATTTTTTTTGCTTTTTTTTATTATTTATAAATAATCTGACATTTGTTTTTTGGTAACTTGCGAAATTTTATTTGGTTTTGTTGCAAAATATTTTTCTAATAATTTTGTAAAAATTCTTAAAGAACTTTTCATGATTCAAATAGTTTGATAAAACATACAAATTTCTAAATATTAAAAAAAGGAATCAAAATATTGTAAATATTTGTTTTAAAAGATATAAGAACATTATTGTAACTTGCCTATAAACTTAATTTTAGTAACAGATGTTTGTTAGTAAAGTTGGCAATAAAGTAACCTCGAACATAAATGTTTACAACAACTTTGTTGTTACTAAACAAACATATTTTGTTGTTTGTCTAAAAAATCGCCTGCAAAATGATAACAAAAATCCTGGGAATGAATTAAACACTTGATCTATGAATTTTTTTCCGACGCCTTACGTTGGCGTTTTAGGTACCAAAACTAGGCATTAATTGAAAAACTAAATATTTGAAAACCCTGCACTCGGTAAAAGTACTTAAAATTCAATATCGTTAGCTAAAACGCAAAGGCTCTAACCAACAAAAATCCAAAATCGGGTTTTTATTGATTCTAATACATAGCATCGATGTATACATCCACAAAAAATTAGACTTATCTGACCAAAATTACCAATATTGTAAACGAAAAACAAATGGCCCTATCTACAAAAGCATTTATTTCATAGGCGCAAAAAGACCAAACTGATTGTTTGTATAGACAACATTGTAAGTTGACAAAAAAAATTTACAGATTTGACCGTTGAACAATTAATTTTCTTATTATAAAAAAAAAAAATTTGTAAGAGCTTAATAAATAAAAAAAATACAATTAACCTACTTTGTATTAATGTGAAGATAGGGCCTTTGGTTTCATAAAATCAGAGTACCCAAGGACCTAACTAACAAGACTTTTTAGATATTTTAAAATTTTACTTTGTTTGGCAAGAATTCAATTTCTCACACCTTTTTTTTTACTTTTTAATACTGGTGAAAATCATGCTATTCGAAAATATAAAACAGTTTTTTGCTTCTTCTGTAAAATTTTCAATATGTTAGATAGGACCGTTTGCGTTTAAGCTAACGATATATATCACTTAAAAAAAAGATTCGTTTATTGCATACTTATGGTATTTTAAGAATTGGTTTTCGATTTTTTGTAAAGTAAAAATTAAAAATAAAGCACTGGCATCTTAGACCTCAGGATAGTTATATTAAGACTTTGCTCTTGTTTTTCTCCTTAATTTGACTTACGCGTGAAGCCTGCAAAATAGTGGATTTCACCAAAAATTTACAGAAAAGGTTGTGAATTAAGCCAAACTGAGTAAAATTTCTGTACTCGTAATACTATGAACAGTTTGAATAAAAAAAAATTTTTCACCATTTGAGTATGTTTTGGAATAATACCCTACTATCTTAAGAGCGATAATAAATTAATTTTTTAACCAATTACATAAAAAAAAAGGTTACAAAAAATTTTCAATTTCATTTGTAACTTCTAAAACACTAATTTGCGACCCCATTAATTAAATACATATATTATTAGGCTTTATTGATATGTAGGTATTCCGATAAAGCCGTGTCCGTCTATTCAAAGTGCCGAGGGCCCCCAGAAGTTTTGTAGAACGGAATTCGGTGTAAGGCTATCGGGAACAACCGCTTTTTAATATTAGCAAGGTCAGTTAAATAACGATCGAGTTGTAAGCAGATATCTTTGGTAACCCAGTTTTCTTAAAATAATATTCAGGTTTTTTTAAGTTTCTTCAAAATAGAAGTACACAAAAATACCCCAAACCAAGTCCTTTCTTTTTGACACATAAATACTTTTTACTTCGTGCAGGAAGTACCCGTATTAATATTGTTCTTACTTGTTGTCAAATTTTGAAGCTTGTTCTATTTAAGTGATTTTGACAAAAAATTTTAAAATAAATAACGAGGAAAATTAGCATGATTTTTTTTCTCATTTTTCCATTTTGAACACTGAAAGAATGAAGATATTTTTTCCAGCACCTATGGCGTTCGAGAGGGTAAAAGAGGTAGGGAGAAGGAAGATAGAAAAAAAGACTCAGACTCAAAAAGACGCAAACTAAACAAAAACTGAGTTCATCAATCTTTTTGGAATTAAAGCTATTTATCCATTTAATTCAAACAAACAAATGCAATTTTATTAAATTAACATCCATATGCTTGAGTTTACTTTAAAAAAATAGAATAATTTCCCCCATTCTACATTTTGACGCGAATCGAAATTTTCTCCACCAGGCTTCTTTACTGTAAAATTGTTTGGTCACAAATAACTTTTACCCAGTATATTTTGGATTTATATTTTTTTATTTATATTTTGTAAGCAATTTGGTACTTTAATGAAAAAAAAAAAATATTTTTTGTATATTTTTTGTAGTTTAGGTTTTTATGTTTCAGCCTGTCACTAACAAATGCAAGCCAGAAATTTTCATGAGAAGCTTTCTCAGTATACGTTAAAATTCGGTGAAAACATCAAATCCCGTATATAAGTCAAACACCCCTTTTACCGAACTTCGAACACGAACGTTCGTTTGGGCTCTATAAACTAAATTTAAGTCAGTGCTGGTCTGTGGTAAGGTTGCAGCCGAAGGCATAGTTCTTTAAACTTGTTACAAGATAACACATCGGCAAGTCATGATAGGGGCCCTCAACCTTTTTTATTAACTCAATATTTTTAAGCTTAAGCAATTGAAGAAGCAGACAGTTTGATTTCCACATTAAGTTTCAAGTCTTAATAAAATACAACTCTGATGGATGTCTGTTTTGTATTTTTTAAATTTAGGTCGAAGGCTTGATCTTAACCCACGTCTTAGTTATATAGGCTCGTTTAAATTTTGTTTCAAAAATTAATACTGTAAAAGTAATTTGTATTGAATTTATTGCAAAAAAATTTAATAGTTTTTTCTTAAATAAATTTAAATAATTTTTAAAACATGGTAAAAATTGAATACTCTTAAAATAAATTATTTGGGATATTCAAACGGTATGCTATCAAGTCATATTGTCTTAAAGTTTAAATATTTTACAATAGTTTAAAAAAATTGTTATTGTGCTTAAAAGAAAAAAGTTCTGTGAAAATAAGGCTTTTTGAACTGTGTTTGTTGTTTGTCATAAACAGTAGAAACCTGAGCCGGGCGGCCGAAACTCTTTAGTGAAGCCGTTGATATAATTAACAAGTCGCAGTCATTAATTTTAAAATATTTGCGAAATTACTTATTTTTCTGTTTTCGCCAGCAGCTGATTCAAATTTAAAATAGCACACTTAATTATGAGCGGATGCTTACAACAGTAGAATTTTTTCGTTTTATTTTTTTAAGACACATGACTTTATGACTACCTTGTGAATACTCTATGTATAATAGATAAAGTTTAAAATGATTCTTTTATAGTTAAACTAAGTCATTATTATTTTTTTGGGTTTTAATGAGATATTTCACTTAAATTAAATTTTCGCTTGATATAAGAACTTTATCTCTTAAAAATACTTAAAGATATGATTAGATTTAAAGCACTTTAAAAAAATTTTAAATATATTTAAAGTTGCCTCTTATCATATTGGTTTTAGAGCTGCTTCATGAAAATAAATATATGTTTTTATTAAAATAAGATCTACTGCTGGATTTTGAAATAATATGAAGAGATAGCTGAAATATTATATAGAAATTATATATAATATTTTAATAAATATTCTTATTGTTTTTACGAGTAAAAAGATTTAAATACAAGGAGGTAACTGCATTGAACTCTCATAAAGAAATATTTTAAATTAAATTCAAAACTCGATTTAATAAAAAACGATTTCATTATTTTCCCAAGATCAATACAATAAAGGAATTAAGTAGTTTTCAAATACAAATAGTAATACTTTGAAAACACTATTATTTGCATCCTTATAAATTTAATTCTTTGGCTCCTTAGAAATTCTTAAAAAAATATCTCCCACTCCTATTTGGTAGTGTGACGGGCCCATGCTGTCCTTTGGACTTGACTCATAATTTGACTACGATTTGGTACCTTTTCGCTGGTGCTGCGTGTTATGAAACTTGGTGTAGCGGATAACTTTCGTTGATTGGTTACATTGCCCGCTTCGTCGGTAACTTTTAGCATAACGGTATTGTATCGTGACGATGAAGAAGTCGATGGATTTATATCGTTATTATTGTTGTTGTTATTATTTAAATTTGAACTGCTACGCACCATGGGGGTGAGAGGTGATTCCACCGTGGAAGATGATCTACTATTTTCTCTTGAACCCGATGTCGCTATATTGCCATTCGATATGGCTTTAATAAGCTGCTCATCCAGGGCATTTATATTCTTTTCCATACTCATGCGCATTTCATCGGTTATGGGAGAATTTGAATAAGAATTTCGATTAAGGGTATTCATGGGTGAGGGTGTAAGATTACCCAGGGAGCTGGGTGTGCTAAGGAAGTTGTAATTGCTGCTGGCCGTATTGTTGTTATTATTGTTGGAGGGGCTGCATGACATGGGATTAACAAAGAAAAAGGAACTACGAGGTGAAGGTGTGGGTTGTGGTGTAGTACCACCATTTGCCCTAGATATGGCTGCCGTCGCTGTAGCACCAAAATTTAAGGCCTGCAAACGATTCAACAACTCTTGGTTGACACTTAGTAAGTCTTTGGAGAGAGCATCTTGCTGTTGTTGTTGCTGCTGTTGTATAACGGGTGGTGGGTTAAATTGCTGCAATTGTGTGGTTATGTTTTGTAATTGATTCATGGAAGGAAACGGACTTGTCGATAGAGTATTTGTGCCACTTGTAGCATTTGCCGCAGAGACATTCAAATGTAATTGCGACTGATGCAGCGTTGTTGTTGGTATTTGGGGTGTTAAACTGTTAATTAGCTGCCCACTTGTTGATGAAACGGGGACATGCTGTTGCTGCTGGTGCTGAAAGTTATGTAGATTCTGTGTTTGCTGATTGAGGCCACTTAGTTGATGACTAAGTGAAGTTAATTGTTGATTAATTGAACCCAAATTATTAATTTGCTGATTGATGGTAGCCAAATTATTATTGGCATTTCCAGCTGTGGCTTGTAGTAGCATTTGTAAGTGATTCTGTTTAATTCGAATCACATGGCAAACAGACAATTGTTGGCGGCAAACAAGGAAATATTAAAAAAATTTTTGTATTATTTTTGTGTTTATTTTAGTTTTACATGAAAATTGTAACATAAACTCAGCCAAGCATAAACGAAAACAGCAACAATCGAAATAATAAAATTAATTTTCCTCTGTTTTTTTGAGGTTTTGTTGAGCGTTATCATGGAAACTTAAAAAGACATTTTTACACACTTTTTAACACATTTAATTAAAAAACGATAAAATAATAAAATTAAAATGGTATACACGAACACAAACTTTTAAATAAATATAAGTTTTTTCTAAAAAAAACGATGCGAAACTTAAAAAGCATATTTTATTACAGAAAAGCCAAACATGCATTTGATTAAAAAATTGTAGAATTTTTACTCGTGCAAAGAAAAAATAAACGTTCAGCGGAATACATTTTGAACAGCAGTTTTTCTGAAGAATATTTTTTTTTATCAAATTAAAGGCAGACAGCTTGTGTTTGATTTAGGACGCTGAAAATTACGGCATAAGATAAGAGTCGATTTAAAAAAATTTTTAATAGAATTTCTATCTTAAAAGCATCGATCGAGCTAATTTGCAACCTTTAAATTATATATAACCCTTAAGTCATAAGATCTAAAAAACAGTTCGGGTTTAGGTTTTTCTGGGTTTAAAACCCACATAAGTTTTAAAGAAAGAAATTAAGCCTTTGTTTAAATTGAAAATAAAACTAGATTTGGGCTACAATGAAAAGTAATAAACTAGATTTGCTCAAAATTTTTAGGGGTATTTTTGACCTATAAATACTAAACGTGAGATATAGGCTGTTTTACCTTGCTTTAGTGAAACCATGAGAAGGTCCCCTCTATAAGCACTGAATACTAGTTCCTACATGAAACATTAGAGGGGTGCAAAAAGAGCCCAGCTAAATTAGGTCCACTGGAATAATAGAAATTTATTAACTATATTTACAAAAGGATTCGATGGATACTGGTTACTTTGATTATCAAATCGATCCATCAAACCCACATTTTTGCAAAAAACTTTGACTGCAGTCTAAAGGATTAATTTTGGGGTATACAGTATTCAATAGTAACAGTTTTTTAAAACAGATACTGGTGTGTGCAAGTGATTGTATGAGAGAAAACCTCACTTTTGGATGATCTTATTTCAAGTATTGGCTGATATTTGCTAAAATCACTTTAAAGGCTGATAAAAAGACAACATCTTAGCCACTGTTTTTTTTAAGAACTGGAAAACGTTCCTAAACAATATGAATTTAATTGAAGACAAACTATGTTGTGTACCGCGACAGGCCTTACTTCGTTAAACTTCAATGGAGTAAAGTTGAAGATTTTATGGGGGGTCAAATATTCTAGGCTGGTCCTTAAAGCAAGCTATCATGAAAGATGAGTACACAGGAAAGCGTGAGAAGGGTCCAAAGAACAAATTTTACACGCAAAAAATTCCTAGAAAATAGCTATGGCTTTTAACCCAAAATTTTAAACTGGATTTCCTTAATAGCTGTAAGACCTATTCCCACATGAATATTCGCTGCGTGGTAGAAAGTGGTAGAAAAGAGTTGCTGTAGGAAGCTTATAAGTAAGGTCTTAAGGTATGCTTTATTCGGTAGTCCTGGTGCCGTAAAAAACACACCTAAAGCTGTGTTAGAGGCCATTCTCCACATGGTACCTATTGAGTGCTGGGTGGCAAAAAGCTAGTCAGACTAGGATGCATGAATTGGGAAAATTTCTTAATGCTGACCACAACTGCATATAATGAAGAATTGGTATTGAGGATTTTAGAAGAGACCGGGGATGTAAGAAAAACTATATGGTCAAAGGGACTGATGGTTGGCATCCTATAGGATTGTGCAGTTTTTCACTAAAGGATTTAAGATGTTTATGGGTACTGGAGCTGGCGTCTGTATCTTAGCAGAAAATGTCCTATAGACTAGTAGAAAAGTTTCTTGTCTACCAGGCAAATTTTTAGGATAAAATATTTTATTAGGGAACAGGTTTTAAGGTGAAGTAAGGCATTCATTTTGTTGAAAATTTAACATCCCTTAGGAAAAAAAGGTAATTTGCGACAAGTCTGGGTTGGTGAGGGGTTGAAGAGAGTCCTTGGTGAAATAATTAACTTCTCCAACATTAGAATTTATTGTATCTCGGGGAAATGAGGCATAAAAAATACTAAAACTGCCGATGGTATCACCAGAAATTGTTTGAATATTGAGTTGGCACAAAAGGAGGAACTGTAAGGCCACCAAAGCGTCACTTTTAGGCAGAGATTAGACTATGGGTGCTAAAGATGACTAACCTTCAGTAACTGGGGCTATATAGCCGAAGTTGAGTTTAAAAAACAGCAGGTTGCTAATGAGCTTAAGAAGGCAGGGTCTGAGGTTCTCGATTTGGATGCTCTAAAGTCAGAGCTAGGACAAGCAGATAAAACCGTGACACTTTAGATCATTTTGTCTTTCACTACCCTAGATCTCGGAAACATTGAGCCAAATGATTTGGGCAATAAATTATATAAAGAACTGAGCACTGCTTTCAAGTAAAAATTTAAAAATATTATGGGGCTTATTATGAAAATTAGGTAAACGGGTACTTAAGTTACTTTTTCTTTATCTGTCGTAAAAAGTATATTTCTTTTTAGACTTTTAATTTTTTTCTCTTCCTATTTTGCTTTCTCATTTTTTTTTTTTTTTTGAAAAAGACCCATAATAGATCCAAGAAGGCCCCGGGCTTAGAAGTATGTGAGATTTTTCTTCTTCACCACCATTTGTAATTAAACCTTACCAGGACAAGACGGGTTTCTTCGCACCATTTTATTTGTTTCAATGGAACAGAAAAATTGCTTGATTTTAATAAAAACTGCATTCTGTGGTTAAAACTCGTTTGCATAAAAAAGTATTTACTTACATAACACAGCTGTAAAAAGTGGTACTTTGTTACACTGAAATATGATTGGGGGTAAGATATGTTACACTCTTGCCAGTTATTGGTGCAACATGTTCAGAAAGGAAAACGATAACTGTTTTCACTCTTGCATGTATTTTTAGAATGGAACATGAACCCGCTCGAATGGTAGCATTAATGTAACATTTTTGCCAGAGAGGAAAACACCATTAATTTAGAAAGTATTTATTGGAAATTTTTCCGAAGAGATATGGGATAATGATGAAATATTTCTTAAGCATAAAGATGGAAAAGAATTTGAAGAATGACTGGAACGTAGCTAGCGGGTAAGGAGAGTAAAGCTGTAAAGTAAAAGTAGATAGGGTTTCCTGTTACGGTAACAAATTGTATTTCATTCGCGTTATATACTTGGGTGAGCAATTTTATAACTGGTTTATGCATAGCCAAGAAAATCAAAAAGGAAATTAAATAAAAACAACGTGAAGGGGTTTTTATCCTATTTTTTTGAAATTTTGTATGGCAACCCCCCTAAGCAGGCGACAAAACTGGTTGTATTCTTTTTTTCTGGTCACGATTATGGCCCTAACAAGATGCAAGATTTGTGGTAGCCCTGAAGTTAGGTAAACTTTTTTATATCACAAAATGTTTTTTCGGTAAAGTATTTAGCTAAAGACTCAAAACTTAACGAGTTTGAAAGGAAAAGCCCAAACAAGCAGTATTAATCTATTTTTGTTTTACATAAGCAATTAAAATCAGTTAAAAAAATACATAATAAATAGGGAAAGCAGTACTGTGCTGAACAATTTCTTTTTAAAAAGAATTAAAAAAAAATTATTTAGCAAATTTTCAAGCGACATCAAAACGAACAAATTAAAAATTAAAAAACATCGAAGGCATGACAGAAAAGCTAATTAATTAATAACGGATGCAATTAAATTACTAACCTGTGGTGCCATGGCAATATTTGCACTTGTCAAACCAGGTGGCTGCTGTTCGGTGTAGGCCCCCAGCGAGGCCAAATGTTCTAATAGTTCGCGATTTTGTTGTAAGAGTTGTTGAGTGCGAGCCTTTAAAAAACAAGAGAAAAAGCTTCATCAAAGGTTTTTTTGCTTTAAATTTTCTGTTATTTACCTGAGCTTCAATGCGTGCATTCGTTTCCGATATCAATTGTTCACGAACCAACATTAGTTGCGCCAAAGCCTGACGCGTTTGCAAGGCTTGTTGTTCTAGTTGATCTTTAAGTTTATGAATTTCCCTGCTGGGTGAGGAAGGAGTCGTCGGTGACTTGTCTTCATCAGTCTGAAAGAAAAGATTATATTTAAGTGTGTTTAGAGTTAAATGAATTAAGTACATAAAATTTAAATCCAGGGGCTTAAATATAGGAGCTCCTTTTAGTTTTTTTCCCAATATTTGTAATGATATTAGTGCTTCACAATAAAACTAATTGACTTTGTTTCCTATTTGAAATACAAAATTTAAGATTTGCCCGCTGCAAAATACACTTTTGTGCTCAGAAATAAAAATATTCGTCTTTCAAAATCGCACACGTTTTTACAGAATTATATTCCTAGTTATTATTAATTGCCATTTTTTTAAAATTTCAAATATATAATTGCTGTTTTTGAACCCATTAATGCCACGCAAGGTATTTAAAATTTACAACAGAAAAATACTTGTTTTAATTTGTTAGAATTTCAAACAAACCATTTGTATTACATTTTGTTATTTTATATTTTTGCACATATATTTAACATTTATTATTCAATTCAACAAATCAATTTTCTTAACACATCCTAAAAATCGCATTAAAATTTTTAAATTTGTTTTGAATTTATAATAAAGTTTTATATCTTTGATTTATTTTTAAATTATAGCACACATGTCATTGTATTTTATGATTGAAATAACAAAACTTAAATCGCCAGGTGTATGATTTTGCGTTTATTTAAGCAAAAAAGTGCAATTCAATGGGGAAAAATGTATAATTTTTATTTAATTTCTTTTTTCTGTTTTATTTTTAATTATTCATTCGATAAACAGTTAGTTTAAAAATATGTACAAAAATAATGTTTTGGTTAAAAATTTTGTAAGAAAATTTTTTTCTTAAAAATGCAAATTTAATGATGGACTCTTGGTTTAAAATATAAAATAATATAAAAAGTTGATTTAAAAGGGACTATATTTATTAGTGTAACAAAATATAAAAGTTATTTGCAGATTTTTGTTTATTTTATTTTGCCAAAAAAAATTGTTTTTTTTAAATCTACTTTTTTTACAGGAATAATTATTATTTTAAAATTTCTTAAAAAGTTGTTCATTATTAAAAAGAAATAAGTTTTTTTGATTTCTATATCAATTAAAAAATAAAACGAAAAAAAATATTTTTTAACAAAATAAAAAAAAATTGGGGTATTCAAACGGTATGCTATCAAGTCATATTGTCTTAAAGTTTTAATATTTTACAATAGTTTTAAAAAATTGTTGTTGTACTTAAAATAAAAAAGTTCTGTAATAATAAGCCTTTTTGAACTGGGTTTATTGTTTTGGAATAAACAGTAGAAACCTGAGCCGGGCGGCCGAAACTCTTTATTGAAGCCGTTGATAGAATTAACAAGTCGCAGTCATTAATTTTAAAATATTTGCGAAATTACTTATTTTTCTGTGTTCGCCAGCAGCTGATTCAAATTTAAAATAGCACACTTAATTATGAGCGGATGCTCACAGCAGTTTAATTTTTTAAACATATGGCTTTATGACTACCTTGTGAATACTCTAATTAAAATTATTTGCAGATTATAATTTTTTTTTTTTTAAATAATTTTTTTTTATTTCCACTTTTTCACAGGAATAATTGTTATTTTTAAATTTCCAAAAAATATCTTTGTAACAAATAATAAAATAAAATGAAAAAAAATATTTTTTTTTGCTAAAAAAATTAAAGTTTTAAGAACAATATTTAAAAAAAAAAATTAAATTTAAAATGCAAAAAGCTTATAACGAAAAAATCATTTTTAATATCATCACGATGGTGTACTTAACTTAAATCCCCTACTTTCCTTCCGCTTTTTAATTCTTTTTTGAAACTTCCAAAATATTTGCACTTTACAGCCATTTTTACCTTTTTTTTTAAATGGTGGGACTTCACTGAATAATTCTGGCAGAAGAGAATTAAAAAAATGTGTGTCGGCGTCTTAAAATGTCACAAGTATTTTTCTTTTTTTTTTAATTTTTTTTTACAATCTATCATAAGGACAGTAAGTAAAATTTATAGGGCCAACAACATAATGTTCTCTACTTAATTGTTATAACGACAGAAATCTCATTTTATTCATTTATTTAATTTAAATTACTTAATTCGAAATTCACATATTAAAAATAGACTCAAAACGTACAGGCTTAAAAATATTTTTTTTATTTTTAAAAGTTAAACTTAATTGAATTTTAATAAAAACTTACCAAAAAACTGCCCGCTTTACTGAGGTTTGTTTGCGGCACCAATTCTAAATGATTTGGCCTTTGGGGTAAATTAATCTCTGGTGTATGTGCTGAAAGAAGAAAAAAAAACAAGTTTTTTTATTAATCTTTATTTATTAAACTTTATTTATGAATTAGCTTATCTTCAAAATTATATTAATAATTAAACCAACTTTGATACATTTAGGGTCTAAATTTCTATGTAAGAATTTGCTCAGGTAGATATTTATATTTGTAACATTTAAAAATAAGCAATTGTGACAGATGGTTGGCGCCTAAGAAATTTTTTTTTATTTAAAAATCTTTTTTTTTGTTTTAAGTGTTCTTGTATTCATATTCATAGAGTTAGATTTCAATTCCCACCAATCTTTTTATGTTCAATCATATTATAATTTTCTATATATTTTTGAATTTTATAAGAATTATATAGAAACTTAAAACAAAAAATGTTTGCTTGTTTGCATACTAGAAATAATGCCAAAAAAGTTATTTGTCTTAACCTATTTATAAAGGTTCCTTAAAGGTACTTCTGGATATTTTTTCATCAGATAAAATTACTATGGGCTTCTTTTGGGAAATATTTTTCAAAAATTCCTATCTGGAAGGCAAGAGAGGAGGATGCTACCATCATGAAATTTAAAAATTTTTCTTTAACAATTTTTCAGGACGTGTAAACGATATTTACTTTGAACTCTGGATACATAAATTTTCACACGCGAAACTTGAAGCTTCTTGACAAATTTGCCTTACTTCTTTCCATCTTAAAAACTATGAAGTGGAAAGTAGATACGATAGGCTGTAATTTAAACAACATACATACTCCAAAGGAAGATCAGGAGAAACAGATTTAAGTGATTCGCTGTATAGGGAAATCTTTTAATAAAAAATTAAATAAGCCTTAAATAAACAGATACGCTTATTAAATCCTAGGACCAGTTTCTCGTTGATTTAATTCTAAGGTTACACCATGAGAAATAAGAGTAAACTGCTGTTGGTTTCCACAATGCCTAGACTTCTAATGACTTTAGAGGGGGAAAACGGCCTTAATATTGCATATATATAATATGAATGCGAAAAGGCCTAAATTTTACATTTACACCAGGAAAACTAAAATCAAGTATTACGACAAGTATTATTTGTAGGAAAGAACAATTATGATATCCCAGAAGGTTGAATATATGGGAGTAATGTTAATTTGGCAAACGATTTTAAAACAATGCCGAAAGAAAAGAACAATAATGGTTACCTATGTTCGGCGTTATTAAACTACTACTCTTCGGTGGTGCGGCGGACAGGGAAAGAAAAATATTAAAATTTTTCAAAAAGTCTAAGGCAAGACGCGGGCCAATTGAAACCTTCCTAATGGGTCCATTAAAATCTGCGTGTACTTACAAGAAGCAGTGGTAATGTCCGATCTTATAGAGAAAACTCAAGGCTAACTGCACTGCTATAATATGGAATTCAAGGTCCTCTTTAGGCGGGATCTAAAGCAATGTCCAAAGTAAAGTGTTGTTACACGAACGGACTGGACATGCATGTTTAAAGTCTAGAGTGCAAGATCTTTTTTTAAGAAAGGTCTGACCAATTATAAAATTGTTATTCTGGCTTGGGGAAAATACCGGCCCAAGGTTATTTATGGAAATATTTTGAACGAATAGACAAACGATAACAAGAAAAATTACGCCTATAAGCTGGTTGTAATGAAAAATATAGCCAAAAGATGATAATAAGAATATAGCCACACACTATTTATATGAGTGCCTGGAAAAGGCAGGTTAATCAGAAATGAACGAACAATTATTCAAGCGATTAAAGCTAGGAAACCACAGTCAGTTGACCTATGGAACCCAAAACATTTGCTGCAATATACGTCAAATTAAATCAGTGAAAGGAAACTGCCCACAGGAACAACGAAACTATTGGACGAATAGCGAAAACGACCAGAGTAAGGGTAAAATTGCGGACATCCTGAAGCTGATCAGTTGGACCAAGTAATAATAATAATGATGGGTCACTTAAACTAACAAGAAAATCTTCAGTAGATGCGGGTTGCGGAAAAGAGTGATTGCGGGGCATTTAAAGAGGATATCGGAGAGATGTAATATAATTATTATTCTTGTGCATATGCTGCGGGATTTGAGACTTTTCTCATAGGTTTCCTCCCTTTAGCCTTACCCAAGCTAACCCAACCGAACCTTAGTTCAAAAATATGAGTTAGGAAGCTGATGAATTCAGGTCAAGGCAAGTGCTAAAACTGTGTTGTATAAGCCTATACCTTAGCAATTGACGTCTTTTTTTCAGCTCTAAAGCAGCCTTTTCTTGCGAACTTTATAGTATAAGATCTTTTAGAGTGGTACCTCTAGAGCGTGCACAGGACAAGTCCCAGCATACAACTTTCGGTTTCAGTATCACAATGACCACGTGTATTCCCAAAGAAGTCCCCATGAAACACGGGGACTTTTTGGTATCAATGGCATCATATAGGACTCTGGTCAGCCGCGGAAATTTTTTGACTTATCCGTTAAATTCCTATCAGTTTTAATATAAGCACTGACAAGTTGTTGGCACTTCTAATCTTAAAAGTGCTCTGGCTTTTAATGGCAAGGTAATATAATATAGCATCAGCAAGGATAACTAGTCTCAAACCATTACATTTGGGAAACTACAGGAAGCCTTTCAGATATTTGAAAGCTGGTAAGCTGATACCATGCAGAGATAGGTTCCTAATGAAAATTACGCCCGAAGACTCCTCCCTTCATCAAAAACTTATAAACTAGTAACATGGAATACATTCAACAGTCATTGTTTTCTTTAACGTACCCCACAAAATCCACATTAATCACTGGCTAATGGTCCTGAACTGTTGGTACAAATCACCATTCAATCAAGACCTGTTACCATCCAAAGTTTAAGAACTCCACTTTGCAACAATGGTTTCATCCTGGACAAAAACACTTCTCCAAACTTTGGAAACTCAAAGTGGTGTTCCAATACGATAACTTGCTGACAATATAATAGTATTGCATTTATATGCTGTTAAGCGATGACAGCAATAAAAGGTAGAAGAAAAATCTTGACATTAGTGATTTTCGGTTTTTTAATGTTACAAGTGACTCTAAGTTAATAATTATTATAGGTTGCCGGTTTAAGAGAAAGCATACATTTAATCGGGATTCGGCAAAGCGGGCCGGGGCTTCAAAACACTAGAAAATATAAAGATTCATTTTGAAAATTGACAAGCACGCTTTTAAAAATATAATTAAGAGAACATGGAAATTTTAACAAGCCATCAGAAAAAACAAATTAATCAAACTACGTTTGGCCGGCGGTATTTTCAAGTGGTTTTTGTGGAAAAAGAAATAAACATGTAGTAAATGTGGCAGTTGATAATAATGACGAAGACAAAATTATATTAAACATATAATGATGCCAATTATGTGATTTTATAAATCTATTTTTTATAACAAATAGATTGTTGGCTTTTTAAAATAAAAGCTTAGTATATAATCCAGTGTCTTATTTACTCGAAAACGTTTATTAATAGTTTTTTTATTTCTTTCACAAAAAAGTTGTGCGCTTTAAATGTATTTTCTCATATTTAAAATAATAATTCTTACGTGTGGGTCTTGATATATTACACGCGCCTTTTGACGATGTCTTTGATTGAATACTGTTGTTTTTTTTTCAATATTTTTTCATATTTATTCCTTTATACAAATTTTTATTTCGGCTTCTTTTTCTGTGTTGTAAACTTTATTTTTTTTTTACAGAAAACCACAAAGAAGTATGACGTCAAGAACTACCTCGTTCTCCTAATATAAAAGCAATTTTTTTTCTGGTTTTAATATTTCGTAAAGAAAACAAAAATCATTGCTTTATCTCTTTCCAATAAATTCACTTTTTAACACATTGTAATACTTAGAGATTTTTGTAACAAAGTTTTTTTTAATAAATTTTATAAAGTTAAAGACTAAATAGAAAATTTTTAAAATTTTTGAACTTTTTTTGTAAAAAGGGGCCACTAAAATCTCAAAACCCTTTTTTTAATGTTGTAGGGTATTAAAAGAAATTTTTTATTTTTCAAATAAATTTTAAAGAAATTTCACTAATGTGAAGGTTTTTTCTTGTTGTAATATTTGCTGGCAGTGGCTTACTGCATTTGAAATGCATGACATATCTTTAATGTTGCTTTTGTTTGTGTCTCACTTTCATGTCTAGAGTTTATAGATTAAATTTAATTTCTAAATTTAAATTAACCTTGAACTAAATTTGTAAATAGTTTTTGTAGAAAACAACAATTAAAATAAAATACATAAATTTCATTTAAAGCGATTAATTTTTTAATGAAATCGAAATTTAAACAAATTGGAATAAAAAAGTAATTCAACTAAATCTGCTGTAGTGTTCTTATTAATAATAAGATTTAGTTAAAAAGAAAGATGCCACATCAAGGGCTCGTAGTTATAAACAGGATTTGCGTCTTCAAAAAAAGTTTTCGCAGAATTTTAATTTTAATTATTTTTCCAGTTTTGTGAATATTTTAATTCTTAATATTTTTTAGTGCCTTAGTAGTCTTTGAAAAGTATAAATAAAACTTTTTTTGTTATTGTTTTGAAATAAAATTAACATCAATATATGATCAATTCTACCGTAAAACGGCTAAAAACGAAAATAATAGTTTATTCTCTCTTAAAAAAAGTCAAAAGATTTTCCTTTTAAAAAAATTTTTTAAAAATTTTACGTTTAAAAATCAACCTCTTATTTTTTTTAAAGTAAAAAATTTTTTAAGCTATAAGCAAAATTATGAGTTAAATGGTTACAACCGTCACATTCCATTTTCTACTAAGAGTCAAAATGAAAGGAGGTAAGAAAGTAATAATTGATCATGCTTTCCTATATTATGTCTTACATCACAATTTTATAAAAATTCTTTAAATTTCCTTCAACATTTAAAATCTTAAGCCCAAAAGGTTGGTCTTAAAAACATTTTTAAAAGTTAACATAGGTAGGTCTTTTAAACAATATGTCATACAAAAGCAATATTTAAATTCTACTTTAAAATTAAAAAAATTTTTTTGGGCACGACCCTAAAACTGTGTCAATCCCAAGTTAAAGGGTTACCATTGTGATCGGAATTTAAAAAAAAAATAGGTTGGCAATACAACACTCAAAAAAGAATTAATGTAAAATCTACTGGAAATGGTATTTAAAATAACTGGATATTCATTTAAAAACCCTTCAAGTAGATATTCATTAAAATCAACAAAATAGTTCATTCAAATTCAACCATCAAAAAAATTAACTAGATTTTCTCTTATTTACAGCTGAACACAAGGTTTCCGATACTTTTTATTAACAAAATTAAATATTACCAAAAAATAACTGACAAAATTATATGCAACGGAAAATCAGTATTTTTGTTCATTTGAGGCTTTGAATAACCCTTTAAACCAGTTCAAAACAAATATTATATTGAAATTTAACTGTTTTGTTTTAATTTGAAAACCACTTAACGAATTACTTCCTAAATAACTTTCAGTCAGTTACTGTAATAATTTTTTAAGTGAAGGCTGCCTTTTTCATAAATTTAATATATATCAAATATTATAAAAAAATTTTGTTTGAAATAACCTGAGAATGCTCGTGCAATCAAATATGATGTTAATAATTATTGGTTTGAAATTTTCAATAAAAAAAATCTAATGCAGTTGTTTTCATTTTAGTTTTAGCTTTAAGAACTAGGCTATTAAGTTGTCATTTCTGTGAGAAAAACTATAAACTTGTTTCTGCATACATTAAAGGTTTTAGCACGATGCATGCGAAACCATGCTGATAATGATTTAAAAACTTCAAGCAAAACAAAAAATTTTATATACCAAACACATTTAATTTTTTATAGTCGCTATAAAAAAAAATTAACAAATGTAAAATTAAATTAAATAAAAAATATCATTCAAGGTGTAATTACAATTTAACCTTGATTACGGTATAAAAATACATTTTAAAAAATAAACAAACACAAATTTAAAAAATCAAAAGTGTAAATTTGTAATATCATTGACATTCTCATTTGTTTAAAAATACAAATGGACAAATGGAATTAAAAAAACAATTAAATTTCAGGTGCATATTCGAAATCATATAATACAATTTTATTGCAAACTGGTGATGTTTTTTTCTTTTAAATATATTTTGGAATATTCCATGATTTGCATTTCTGTCCTTTTTTTCTGAAAAAGGTAACACTGCTATTTAGAAATGATGACCTTTGTCAATATTTTGCCCTAAATATGAAAATAGTGCTACATATTTTCCACTCAAAATAAAATACTTTTAAGCCAGCTAAAAAGAAAAGTTTTGATATCAGTTTTTTTGCCTAAAAAATATTTTAGGTTTTTGTGAAAAAAAATATTGTTATTTTGCAACTCAAATAATAATTAAGTCAAAGCAATAAAATAGGTTTTATGTTAAATTTGTATAACTCATTTTTCATTTTGGTCCTTTTCCTAATCGGATAAGGATAAAAAATATTTGCAATTCTGCTTGAGCAACACCATATGCCACGACTGCATGTAGCCTTAAATATTTGCTACAATTATTGTTGTAACTAAAAATGTTTTATCTTGTAAGCGTTGTAGGAGATTTAAAAAAAGTGCTACGAATTAAAGCAAAAACCCTTAAACGGTAACTTGTTTAAACTTTAATGCCTCTAGCTGCATTTTTTGTATTCATGGTAAATTAAAAATAATACAAATTGAATGATTTAAGCCAATTTAAGTACGTATAAGACCACTTATCATTTTATTTTTATTTTTTAAGGTTTTAACTGTCTTAAAAATGTAGAAACGTTACAAAAAAGCAAAGCACAATCGGAAATTTATTCTCAGATACAGTCTAAAAGTAAAATATACAAATAGCTAGTAAATACATCTTCTTCTGTTTTGAAACATAAAAAACTACTAAAATGATATAGTTGTAATATGAGACTTAATTTTAATTTCAATGCACACGATTGACCATTTAATTTGCATGTATATTTTAAATCAAAAATTAAGTTCAACAATGAATTTCCTATGATTTTACAACTTAATGGTTAATATTTGTCAAATTACTGGTTATAACTTATAAGGGATTTAACCCCTTGTGGACCAAGGCTCGAAATCGTTGAAAATGTTTCATTTTTTTTTATAAAATATTAAAAATAAAGGCTTCAGAAAGTTATTTACAAAATGTGAAATTTGTGAGGGTCCTGGAAGGATTCGAAAAGGATCTGGTACTTTTAGGTACCGTCGGGTCAGCATGAGCCAAAAGTTAAAAAAACTCATTGATTTTTGTTCAAATTTTATTAATATATTTAATACTTTTTAATAGTAAAGTAACTGTTTTAATAAATTTATTCCATGGTATTTAACGAAATAATTTTTTTATCACTGCAACATAAATAAACACCACAATGGGAACATTTGAAATAGGGCTTCGATTGGAATTTCTTTATACTACAAAGTTCGCATCTTCCCCACGTTTCGACAAAAGTTTGCCAATGTGTTCCTAGATTTCCTAATCGAACATCCTTTGGAACTGATTCCTTTCTTTCCGGCGTTACTTACAACTTAGAACACATTGGTCATCTGTGGATATCGCAAAGCTACAGAGCACCTAAATTTCAAAAGAGTACCTTTTTCAACGGACTGACAGTAAGCTATGTAGGAGTTAATAAATGTCATCTCCAATAGTACCCAGAAAATTTGGTGCCATCATTTCTTTGATTTTCGGTCTAGACCGTAGGCACTTCGTAATTGATCAGCGTGATCGACTCCTCCCATAAAAGGATTGTAGTCCTTAATAACCGTTGGGCAGCTTATATCATTCAAATTGCCAGTGCGACCTCTCCTAGAAACAGTTTTTCAACAATTAAAGAAAAAATTCAGTATTCGGTGCTGCAGTTATCACTGCATTCCTTCTACAAGTCCCTCCTTTAGGGAGGATTCGGGAATTACTGTTTCATATGTTTTCGATTTCCATCGGCGATTGGGCTCAGGATCTCTCTATTTTGCTGGCTACTGCTAGGCATTGCTTGGAA
Source organism: Melanophora roralis (assembly GCA_963583895.1). Classification (NCBI taxonomy): domain Eukaryota; kingdom Metazoa; phylum Arthropoda; class Insecta; order Diptera; family Rhinophoridae; genus Melanophora; species Melanophora roralis. The sequence continues at coordinate 32,085,663 of OY757189.1, read as the reverse complement.
TATTTTTTCATTATTATTGTCAAAATTACTTTCGTTCTCTATAAAGTAATTACGGTGCTGTAACATCCTACATTCTCTAAGATTGTTGGATGAAATATCTTCGTCTTCATTATCAAGTGAAATTGAATCCAGAATCGCCAGAACTCCAACTGTACCAAGACGATTTCAAACAAGGTGGGCCAAACATGGAGGGACAGGGCTGACTGCAAGATTTCTAGACTTTTATGGCCCATGCTGGACAGGATGGGCACTGACCTGCTGCTCAAGGAGAGCAGGGGGGTTCTGAGGTGCATTATTGGGACTCTCACAGGGCACTGTGATGTGAGATATAGGACGAAAAAATGGGACAGGAACACTCCAGATTTCTGCAGGGTATGCGGGGACAAGGAGGAGATAGAGAGGGTAGAACATCTTGTCTGCCACTGCCCTGGGCTGCTGATTCGTCGACAGAGGTGGTTTGGAGGGCGCTTCTTAGATGAACTTGGTGAGATCCCTGGCTGTGGGCTGAGAAGCATCATAGGTTTCATTAGGGTTGGGTGGCTGGGCAGATAGGTGATTCGGGGTCTATGACTACTGACTTTCTAAGACATCTTGCGGACGGTACTCTTGCTTTCTTTATCCTTACCTATAAAATGCTTGTCTTTACTTTTATTTTTCTTCTCTCGACTCTTCTGAAGGGATTTACAATGGGCCTCCGAGTGGAGTAGGACTCGCCCCTACCCTTCGTAACCTAACCTAGCCTAAGGCGTTTACAAAGAATTCCAGCCATAGTCCTATTAGTGGTAAATAAAAAAATTGTGCGGTAATAGTAATACAAACTAGCACACACGGCCCAACGGTACTAACCAGTCCTTAGTAAATATTTTCGAAACTAAAAATAACTAACAACTTTTTTGTGTAAAAAAAAATTTTCATGTATACAAAACTAATTATTTTCCAATAAAAATAGACTTTTGGAGTCAAATCAGTTATAATATACTTTTTTTCGGCAATTGAAAACTGGTTTACAAAATCTACAGCAGAAACACATTTCAATTTACCGTCATTATGTATAAGCGAGGTTAGCTTTAGGCAAAACAAATATTTAATTTCAAAGATTATAGTACACTTCAAAGTACCTTTGGGCAAAAAGAATAAGAATAGTTCTCGTTTTGATTTTGTAAGCCTATTACTTATGTGGTACTTATAAGTGCCGTCGGTCGACAAGGGGTTAATTTCAAATTAAGAAAACATTATTGCATTATGTGCAGTTAAAATAGACCAGCATGTCGGATAAGTAATGTATATGTCCGTATTTGAAATAAATATTCCACATACGTACATTCAGCTTAAGCCCATTTATTTAAAATATTTACTGCAGCATACATTAGGTAATTTTACCTGTTTTCTTGGCAAAAAGTGATTTTTTAAAAATACAATATAAACATTTTTGTTATTGCTATTCAAAAAATAAACCTTTACACCAAATACTCAATAACTTGATTTTTTGTCTAAGAGCAGGTTGTTACAGTTGTAATATATTAGCAACAAATTTAATGCAGCATATTTCAGAGGGCATGGTGTTTAAAAAAAAATTTTGTAATATTTTTTTTTTAAATTATCAAAACAAAAGAGGAAAAAGGATATTTCCAAAGACGATTCATTTCGTTTGAGCAGTTTTTCAGAAAAAAAGATAATTTTTTGATATAGCCTCAAAATTTTTTTTTAAGTAAAAATATTTACAGCAAGGTTGGCCGTTTTGAAACTGTTAAAAACATGGATGGTAAAGTGTTTTGTATTTGCTTTACAATTCGTGTGCACCGATTTTAGAGATATGCTTTTTTATGCATAGTGTCGCTTAACTTATAGCGAACTGGTGAATGTTTTTTTCTGAAAGTAAAATCAAAAGTGACAAGAAAAACAAAGCTGCTTAAAACTTTATTCTTTATACAATAAAAAAAAGATTGATGGCTGCCTTAGTACACACATGCATGATTTACTTTAAACAATCCTTTAAGTTCAAAAGGTGCTAAAACGTGTAAAAAACTTAATAAATGCAACAGACTACATTACAGCCGCCAAAGCAGTCGTAAAAACAAAAGTTTTTCTATTTGAACTTGATGTGCTTGAAGAAATAACGTTAACAAACAAGCTTAAGACCACTTGGAAAACACTTTACGAGTCTCAGCAGAATCTGTTAAATTAAACAAAGAATGAATAAACTTGAGCCAGAAAATAGAAACAAAATATAAATTCACACATAGCACAGTGCAAAACTGATCTTAAAATTCAGTTCATTTGTCATTTACAAAAAAAAAAAATAAGAGATTTACACTGTACAGCATAATATATAATAATTAAAAGCGTTTAATTCTACCTGATAGATGGATGATGCTTGAACGTAAGTCAAGTGTTGCCGAATAGACTTTTAATTCAAAGAAGCATAGTGTATAATGAAAAGTAAGCTTACAAAATGAAAAAAGGAAAGAAAAAAGATATTCCGTTTTCCTTTCTCATATTCATGTAAGTAAAAAAAGTGATGTTTACAGCCAAAAGACACTACTACCGTTTAAAGAGTACTTATGATGAAATTGCGTAGCTACTTTCGAAATTGCATTCTACTCGGCCAGTATCGGTAGAAAAAAACCTGCTTTTTTCAAATAAAAGCTTCTTCCAACATTAATTTTTTTTCTTTGTTTTTGTACGCTTTAAGTTCACCATTTGTTTTAAACTATATTTAGAAGTGTAAACATTAACGAACATTTTAGTTCAAAATGCCTATAAGAGTTGATTAAAAACAAAAAAAGGTTATTGAAAAAAACATTTTAAATCATTGGGCCATATTCATAGACAATTTAAAATCTACTTTAAAATTAAAATATATTTTAAACACTGATTTTATATGAAAATTTCGTTTGAAAAGTCTACTTTAATTTTAAAGTCGATTTTAAATTGTCTATGAATATGGCTCATTGGTTTTAAATTAATAGTCAATTCAAAATAAGGGTTTTAATTAATTAATAAAGTTGGCTAACTGATGCTGAATCGCAATAAAAATTTATCAAAAATATTTATATATCTTCTGGTGTCGGATATGTAACGATTATATTTGACGCAACTTAATAACGTAGGCATTAATATTTTTTTATTTGTAAAAAACATTGGGCCAATAATAATAAGCAATTTTAAATAGACTTTAAATACTGAGCTTGTATAAAAATTTAAAATTAAAGGTCTATTATTATGAATCTGGCCCATTGCAAACAGTTCAGTACGTTAAGTACTGTAAAAAATTTTGTTATAGCAAATTCCCAGAAAAAAAAGTTAAATAAAAAAATATAAAAAAAGGATTGCCATAGCTTTTATTAAAAAAAAACTAAAAATTGTATTTATTAAAACATTCAAATATTTGTAATACATTGAAGATGATTTTGAGTTCAACAGGCGATATTTATAGCCAAATGTCAAGCAGCGCTCGGGGATTGCTAATGAAAGATATTGTAGTTTTTACATTTTTGAAAACAATTTTTTAACATACTGTTTTAAAATAATTTTATCCAACATAAAAAACGAACTAAAAAATCTAGTTAAAAAATCTTTATGAAAAAATTTGTAGGGATTTTTGTTTTGTTTTAATTTCTTATTTTAATTTTTTCTATTAAACAAATAAGACGCAGAATATGATAATAAAAAATTGTATTATTTGCAATAAAATTTTTTATTAAATCGCGTATTTAAGAATTTTGTAAAAGTAAATGTACAAAATCTAAATGGAAAATTTTAAGATTTATTTGGCGAAAAACGTTAAAGGATGTTAAAGAAAACAAAAGAATTTAAATAATGAACTTAAGCCAAAATAAAAAAAAAACAATATTTTGGCGAAAACAAAAGAGCTTTTTTTTGTTTTCCATGTGTTAGGGACCATTTACCCATACAATGCAAATACAACACAAAACTGCTTCCGAAATAAGCACTTTGAGACATATCCGCTTGATAAATATAGTTTATTGTGAAAAAAATATAAAGCACTTTTTACCAATCCTTGTTGTACAGAACGTTATTGTGATCAATCAATAACACAAGTTAACGTTATACAAAAGGTACCTAAACAGTTATATACGCTTGTCACTGAGCATTTTCCGTTATGAAGAAAAAGGATAGAAAAAAAAATAATCACGAAGTCAAAAAAAGTTATTAATCAGTACCAAGTGTATACAATTGAATAAAAACAAATATATCTTTATATCCTGGCTTGAGTTGAAAATTTAATTATTAAATTAGTTTTAGTAGAAGAAATAGATATTTTCCATCAATGCTGAAGGAAGCCTTATTTAAAAAATGAAGTTCTTCAAAACTGGCTAAGTAATTTCATCATCAGTGATCCTTAAAAGATGCATTTAAAATTTTATTAAGTAACTGTACGTTTTTAAGGAAGTATTTCGTAAAGTAGTTTTTGAATGAAATAACAGTAAAGCTTTAATATAACATTTTATTTAACTAGTTTGTAGATCTATTCAAAGCAACATTTGCACAAAAATACTGATTTTCCGTTTCGTTGGTTGGGGGCATCATAGGTTTCATTAAAGAGGTTGGGTGGCTGAACTACTGATTTTTTTGAAAATCTTGCGGACGCACTCTTGCTTTTTTTTTTCTTTTATCTATTGAATGTTTGTCTTTACTTTTTATTTTTCTCCTCTTGACTCTTCTGAAGGTATTCACAATGGGCCTGAGAGCCTCCGAGTGGAGGTAGTGAGTTGGCCTCGCCCCTACCCTTCGTAACTAACCTAACCTTAGCAAACCTATTGGTTGTGGTCCGTTAAAAAAGCACAGTTACTAGTTTAAAGATGTTAAAGGAGTAAAGGAAAGAAACAGAAATACTGGTCTGTTTATAAATGCATACCCGCACATACACATTCAAACAAAGTAGCTTGAAAAAAAAGGATCTTAAGTCCCCATCCTTAGAAACTGGTCACGTCAATATTCTAAGACCAGTTCCCTTCCCCGTAGATATAATCTAGCTTTGTTAATTTTTTTTCTGATAGTTTGTGTTTTGTTGTGTATAAATATCTGGTTGGAGGTTTTTTAAATGAATATTTAGTTATTTATAGTGGCATTTCCAGTTGGTTTTACTTAAATAATTTTTTGAGTGCAGTAGAGTTTTTTGCCTTTAAACATCAACTAAATATGTACTTAACAAAAACACTTATTATAATGTTACATTGTTTAATAGAAATATTTTTTTTAATAAAAACCTAGCGACCTTGAAGGAATGCCATGCTTTTTTATCGACTATTGTAGACCCCATAAAGTATTTATATTCTGGATCCTTATAGATAGAGAAGTCAATATAGCCATGCCCGTCTGTTTGTCTGTTAAAATCAAGATTCCGGACTCATATCAAGTCGCACAGAAAACGGTTTATTATTAAACAATTAAAAATATCAATGGACAACCGCTATTTAAAATCAGCAAAATCTGTTCAATATTTACTGAGATATAAGCGAAAACAAAAAAAAACTTTTTAGGACAAAATCCATGCATATATCCCTATACGTCTCAGTTATATAGTCACCCTTGTCAAGAACTATCTTGTAAACAGTACTAATGTATGTGAGTAGTGGATTTGAAATGACACGCAAATATTAAATGTATATAGCAAAAATCACTGCCTGGGGTAAAGCTTGTCAGTTAAACTGGTGACAATGTCAATAGTGAATTTCATGTGATTCATTATTGACATTTCCTGCAGGGGAGACATTGACCAATATATGTTTGCGTATTGTAAAAAATATAAAATTGTTTTTGTTTACAATTTCCAATGACTAGTTCACCACAATTTTATTCTTGGATATGGTTTTATGTTAAAAAAACATTTGCCTTTCCAAAAATATATATATAAAAATTAAAATTAATAAAAAAAAAATTAAATAAAAAATATTTTTATTACAGTAATAAACTTACCTTTTTTAATGTGTACATCATCGTCACTTATTTGTTGATCCGATCTGTTTTCAACATCTAGCAGTTCAGACGAGATATCAGAACGTTCCTCATTATTGTCCAGGGAATTTTTGTGAATATTAAATTTGTGACATACTTCAAAAGCCTGACCAACTGTGCGCACAATACGCATTGCCTGAGACTAAAAAGAAAAAAAAATAGAAACTTTTTTATTTTTAACATTTAATAAAAACAAATCTTTTTTATAAAAACATTGGCAGTAAATACTTAAAATAATAAATCAAAATCGATTAATATTTAAGAACACGATTACTTAAGAAAAAAGTGATTTTTAGGCACTTTATGCTTCGTTAATTCTCACCTGCCCTAAATCCTCTTCCGCTGGCAAGGAATTATTTTTTAGTGTTGTTGTTGTTGTTTGCTGATTAACTATAACATTATCACAGTTTGATTTATTAGAATTTTTATTATTTTTTTGTATATTAAAACCATTTGTGGTTACACTTGTAACTTCTTCATTTTGTCTACACGATGAACGCTTATCTGCCACTACTGGCTCACGAAACGATAACTTCTTTCGTGGCTTATCAGTTTTAGGACGATCACTTAAAATGCCGGCACTAGTGCTGGCACCACTTCCCATGCTACTTGTGCTCGAATTGCCATTATCAAAGAGAGCAGATGAAGCAGGGTCATAGATTACACCATCTGTAAGAGACTTGCGCCTTTGGTAACTGGGTGAATAACGGGAAGATGTTTGTCGTTTGCGGATAACATTTGAACTACGACAGTAATCATTTAGATCGCTATATTCCTCGGGTGTGGTATTTTGTTTTTGTAGTATTTTTTGTTTACCATTGGCAGGAAGCTGGTGTCTTATGTTCGCTATAACGCGACTATTGTTAAGTACAAGCGATTTACTATTGTGGTTAGAGGAATTATCAGCTGAAAGTTTCTTGAATTTAAGTCGGGCTTTCAAGACATTTTCTGAGTGTTTTCGTTCTTTATCACAGTTTTCTAGAGTCTTACTGACAGGCATTTCTTTCTTAATGAGATAGACAGTATTCTCCTCGTTGAAAAGTATATGTTTGGGTGAGGTATTACCACTGCCACTGCTACTGGCGGTGCCATCAATACTTTTTACAGGATCTGTGTGTTTGCAAAGTTTAGCCAATTCCTGCTGTTGTCTATAGAAATACTCATCTTCAGTATCATTAAGATCATCAAATGGCTTATGTCTATTATTGCTGTTTTTGTGATTAGTAATCTCCTCTTCTTCATTTTCACTCTGCTCCTGTTGCTGCAAGTTACGTTGATATGCTTCTTTGGCCCTCATAATATTTTCAATAAATGTATCATCTAGAAAACGATGACTTTTGCCACCGCCATTATGTCTGCCATCGCTTGCACTGCTGGCAAGTTCCTTTTCTACACAGTTGATGAGTTCATTGACGTCTAGACTTTTATTACGTCCCACCACTTGACGCGCTCTACGTATATTAGATTTTTTATTGGTTCTTTCATTTTTGTTTATTTTATCGTTTAAAATATCACGTATAATTCCACCACCATTACGAAAGATATTGCGTTGATAGTTTAAAGAGGCTAAAACATTTTTTCTATCTGCCGCCTGTTTTTCATTGTCCCCCTTTGCATCAGACTGAGTCTTGGCCATATGGCTGGTTGCACCATCTGCCACTAAAGACGGTTCAGTTTTTTGTTTATTTGTCTTTTCAATGAGCGATTTTTTGCTACGTGACCAGGGTAGAAAATCAAATGCTTTTGTAATGGGGCTTTTGATTGTGGAATTTTCAGTCATACCGCTTGTCTTCCACAGACCCTTCTTGGGATTCTCTTTAATTGAAGAAATGGGAAGGGTTTGGACTATGGTTTCGTACTTCATCATGTCAATAAACTTTTCAATAGTTTTCAAAAAAATAATTTTGCATTTAAATTAAGAAACTTATATTTCATTTGCCAAGAAAGTTCATTTAAAGTTTAAGGTGCTTTTCATTTTAAGACAAATCTAGTCTAAATAATGCACAATATTAAACATACAAAAGTATCACTCGTTTTTTGACACTTGAAATATTAATGATAATAAATTTAAGTTTTGCCACCTGGATGGTTTTTTTGTTTTTTAAATATTTAGTTTTGGCGTTTAAAACAATTTTTTTTATTTATTTAATTGCATTTTATAATTAAAACAAGGTCGTTATAGTTATTGGCGCTAAAAGAAAACACCGAACATTAGCAAATAATCATAATTAAAAGGCATTAACCGTGGGTCATTAATAGCTGCTTTAATGTTCATAATTCAGTTTTTTAATGCATATCCTTGTCTTAGGCCATTCACATATATATTTAGTCATAGAATGTGTTTTTACTTCTTTCTATTTTAAAATTTTTTTATTTTGTTTATTAGAATTTAAAAATTTAGTTTTTTGTTGGTTTTTAATAGCAGTGTTTTAAATGAAGTTTATTTATTTCTCTGCCCCTAAAAAAATTAAACACAATATTTTATTTAAAAATTTTAATTTAGCACTAAAAACAAGTTGATTTTGTAGTTATTGTTTACAACAGTTTTTTTTTGGGTTTAAAATTGAAAATTTATGATTAAGATTTTTTTTTATCATTTGATTATATTTATTTCTAATATTCAAGGAGAATTTTATAGTTGTTCGAGTGACCTGCTAACATATATAAAGAAAAACTTTTTTCCATGAGAAAATTATTTTCTTAGATTTTTTTAATTTAAAGATTTTACTTATTTTTAAACATGTGAAACCACTTTTAGTTTTTTTTTTGGTAACTTTTAAATAAAAATATTAATTTATTGTGTTGTTTCTTTTTCTTATTTAAAATATTTATTTTATTATCTTTTTGTATTTAGTGTCACCATTAATTAAAAAACACATGAATAGATAATTATATATTTTTTTAAATTAATTTGTATTTAAATATAATAAATGCGGCACGGTTTTTTGAATGCTACAATTTTTAGATTCCTTTGGCTTTCTTAGGTTTGACTCACATTACAAAACAGTAATATTTAAAGCAGCTGTGGGACATTTATTTTAGGGCTATGTAAAAATTTGATTTTAGCCACCTTCCGTAAATTCCCAAAATGGTTTTTAACATGTTACTTGATTACAAAAATACGTAGACCTCTAGCCAGACGAACGGACAGCTGTTTATCGTAATTTGAAGTTTCTAAGCCTTGGAGAAAAGCATAATATTCCTGACTTGTTTGCTGTATGTCATAAAAGGAATGGGTTTATGGTACCCCAAGCTTGTCAAATAAGGCTTAATTTTCTCAAAAAAGGCATCAGTTTTAAAATCCCAGAAAAAATGATGATATCATTAATGCTTAAAAATAGCAAAAGTTTACTTTAAATTAAGCGATAAATTGAAAATCTTTTATTTACAAATTGATTACCTCCACACTTTTGGAATCAAGATAAAAAACGAAATATACATTGTAAGAGCAGATCTAATATTTGTTAAAACGATATACTAAATGCGAAGGCTTAATCTTTAATACAATTTAATTCCAGAATTTTCAATTCTTCATTTCTAGATGAATATATTTTTAAAGTTTCTTTGTCTCAATAAATGATTTTTTTCCTCCAACCTAGATTATAATTAATAGGGCTTTTTATGGCTTAGTACATCGTAATAGGTAGTAGAGATAGAGGGTTAGTACGCTCTGGGAATATCTTTGAGAAGGAAAATTAATGGGGGTCGGTGATATATTTGATTCCTCTAGGGGAGACTCCGGGGAAGTTGTACGGGTTTTTCCATTTTTTATTTTGTATGGCAACTCCCTTAGAGCATGGAGATAGGGGAAAAGTATGTTCTAGGAATATGTTTGGGAGGGTAAAATAATGGGGGTCGGTCGCTGACTTTATTTCTCTAAGGCCGACTCTGAAGAAGTTGTGGGCTTTTTTACATAATTTTTGTAAATTTTGTGTGGCCGCCCCATTAGGTGAAGGAAAAAGGGGGTAAGAATGTTCTAGGAATAGGTTTGGAAGGGAAAGCTAATGGGGGTTGTAATAGATTTTATTCCTCTTGTTGACTTAGTCGTTTAAGTAAAAAAAAACTCGTCGCTCAAAAAAATTAGATTTATAGTGGGAAAACGCTACAACATCTTTTCACAAAAAAGTTTGAGTAAATCAAGTCATCTGTTTCAGTTCACACAACTTGAATTTTAAAATTATGGAAGTACCAGTGAGGCTGCTTTTTTTCGCATTGAAAGTCGCGTATTTTCATGTAACCTGCTTTTAACCAGTTGAGTGTTTTCAGCAGTCCTTAAGGATCGACTGGGTCCTGGCGGTAGAACATTCATAGCCGAAGCAGTTGCGCGAAATCTCTGCACCCTTGATCGAATTAAATTTACACTCGACCTATCACATATCCACCGAATACCGAACGTGAGAATCATTTCTCTTAAAAAAACAGCGAATGCGCGATGCTCAATCGACCATTGCGACATCGTGACTAAGAAATCTCTACAATCGATGATTCCAACAACGCCACCCTCCCTCCGCACCGTTTATTACTTTTTGAAATAATTGTAGTTATTCCTTTAACGTTAAAACGAAATTTCTTTTTCTATTGGCTTAGAAGTTTCAAATCGTAACTTGAAAAGTACCAGAATATAATGTTTACGTTTAAAGCCCCTTTTTAAATACTTATTAATATTTTTTTTATCTACTGTCAAATGTGTAATGTATAAGAGTTTATTAATGTTAATTTTTGTTATTTAAAAGCTAAAGAGCACCAGAGTATAATTTTTTTTTCTTCTGACTCTTTGGATTCAAGATTTTTTAAAAGTACTAGACACACAACACTTTTAAAGTTTTTTGCGATCGTATATTTTTATGGGATATAAGATTGCTGAAATTTTCTTTTGTGACCCATTTTAACTCTCTTAGGACCCCAATCAGTTGTGAATTAAAATACCCAGATTAACCGAATGGTACAAGTGTAAAAACTAATTAATTAAAATAAATTTTTCTTTTCAAAGACAAAACACAAATATTTTAATTGAAAAATATATTTTAAATAATTTTAGTAAATTTATAAACATTATAAATGTGTCTGTAGAATTGTAGATTCAACAAGTTAAAAATTTTATTTTTATTATCTGTTTGAACAATATTTTTTTAGCAATAAGTCTGTCAATTCTAGTATGATTACAATTCATTTAATAAGTTTGTATTTGTCACAGCAACTGGGAGATGTTTGCACAATGACAAATAATCCATTTATGCTAATCAATTAAAGACTAAAAAAAAGATTTTTAAGGTTTTATTTAAAAAAACTATGGGATGATTTAAATGGTGATTAAATGGTCGAAGAAGCAAATAAAATGCAAAAATAGGGGAAAAAGTTATTAAAATTTATTATTTTTTATTAAAAAAAAACACCAGAAAGACCAGCCAAACCAAAAAATAAATTAAAAATTTCTTTCTACAAAAGGAAAAATCAAAGTAAAATAGTAAAGAAATAAATAAGTAATTATAAGCAAATATAATATAGAAATAGTCAAGTGTTAGGAAAAATTATATTTTGAAATATTTTTGACAAAAAAAAAAATACAACAAATTTTTATAAAGAGACTAATGGAACAAAAACGCTATGTTCTTCATAATTATCTATTTTCTTCCCCAGTGTTTTTGATAGGATTTTAAGATTTATTTTTAAAACTACTAAATTAAGTTTAAATGTTTTTCTTTTGATTTAAAATATTATAAAATTTGCCATAGTTGTATGTTGAAAATTTTTATATGAATTAAATCCTGCCATTAAAAAATTTTAATGTTGCAGTATTTTAAATATAATTCCTCATAAATATATCCGCTTAAATAATTGGGGTATACAAACGGTATGCTATCAAGTCATATTGTCTTAAAAGTTTAATATTTTACAATAGTTTACAAAAATTTTTGTTGTGCTTAAAAAAATTTTTTTTAATAATAAGACTTTTTGAGCTGTGTCTATTATTTTGTCATAAACTGTAGAAACCTAAGCCGAGCGGCCAAAACTCTTTAGTAAAGCCGTTGATATAATTAACAAGTCGCAGTCACTAATTTTAAAATATTTTTGAAATTACTTATTTTTTCGTTTTCTCCAGCAGCTGATTCAAATTTAAAATATCACACTTAATTATGAGCGGATGCTCACAACAGTAGTATTTTTTTGTTTTATTTTTTTAAGACATATGACTATGACTACCTTGTGAATACCCTGAATATAATTTTTAATATTCTTGTACAATATTTCACAAGTAATAATTTTAATTATATTGTTTATTTGATTTTTGTGTAATTTTAGGTTTTTACGTCGCCATTTACAAAAAAAAATAACAAAATTAAAAAAAACAAACAACATTTGTTTTCAAAATATAAAGCTAAAACAAAATTTAAAAAAAAATACATGAAAATAATATATATTTACTGTATAGATATCGCTTATTTACTGAAATAATGTCACAATTGAAAAACAAAATTTTCGAATAAAGATGTTAATGTTTTGGGATTTGTACTCTACTGCTTGTTAAGGAATTATTTATTTAAAAATAGAATTAAAGGTTGTGACCTTAATAACCTGCTAAAGTGTTTTAAACTACTTTTAATTGATACAAAGAACACTTTTTTAAATTTTTTTGACGTTGATTACAGGCTTTTCCAAAAGTATTTTACCGCATATATTTTGCTAATTAATAGAAATGACACTTTGGAAATAAATGGACCATATGTATTTACATATATTAATGTATAATTAAATACACATGTTAAGCTGCTTTGCCAAATTTTAAAGAGATTTTTCTGCTGGTTAACAAATTAAAATATTTTTTTTTAATAAAAAACGAAAAATATTTAAAACAAATGTTCAAAAAAACTGGACATATTTAACCAAAAATTCAATATTTTACAAACTATACACAAATAAGATAAAAGATTGAAATAAATAAGTGTTTTTGGTTTGAAAATTTTAAATTAGAAATATTTCTTAATACTACTATAAAAAATAAAATTTAAAGCATTAATTAATAAAAAAAACATCAAAAATATTTAAGACATTTTTAGCTTTTTTAGACTCTTTTTTGGTATGAAATAATATAAATTTTTAAATTTTTATAAAAATCAATTATGTTATGGATAATTGTTTTTTTATTTTTATGTTAAGTTAAAGTATAAAATTATTTCTGCAAAAAAAAAAAATTAAACTAAAATAGAATTGTTACTTTTTGGCAAAACAAAAATTATTAAAAAAATTGAAACCAAAAATTTAAAAAGCACTTGATTTTCCTGAAATTTAGTTCTTTCAGTACCATCAAAATAATGGACTTTATTTGACCCTCCGATTTGTTTTTAGATAAGTTTTTTTTTTCATTCCCTAGAATATAATCTATTAGGTTACAACAAATTTCAATGTAACGTGACAGTAGGCGTATCGAAATGTTAAGAAGTCAAAACCAAGTTGAAAAATTTTTCCAAAGAGCAAAACATGCAAAGATGAAGAAGATAATTTGGTGACTGATACATATAGTGTGCTATTGTTATATTGAAAGCCTTTTTTTATACAACTTTTATATGATAGAAGCAACGATAAAGATACCACAAAACCAATCCAAGAATATGGTATTGAGTGGATAAGGCCTAGCCAATATGATGTCAAAATGGCAGTAACCCGGATTAATAACAACAAGGCTGCAGGATCCGCTAAATTGACAGCTGAACTGTTTATGACCAGAGGCGACACGCTGATAAGGTATATGCATCAACTTGTTTTTTCAATCTGGCGTGAACGTGGACCGAGGATTCGAACATGAGTATTTTATTTTCTGTGCAAAAAAAAACCTGCAAAAAAAACGGGACAAAATGTTGTGTGAAATAATTCGCCTTCTCATTGCTTATAAAATACTATCCAGCGCACGTTGGGTTGGGTTGAAATGGTTCGAAAGTGACGCTTAATTGAATTTTTAAAATTAAATTTTTATATTAATATTTGGTATCGGATAAAACAAGATAAAATTTTGCATCACTGTGTAAATTTTCAAGCATCTATCTTGTCAGCTGACTTCGTAGTGACGTGTCAAATTTCAAAATTTTTTGCAATTTTTTTAAAATCGAAAAAAGTAAAATTTTTCATTAAACGAGTCCGTAATTTCCAAATTTATCGTTAACAAAGTGTTATTTTACGATAGGAACCTTCAATTTCAGGTATTTAGGTGAATAAAAATGATGCAGTGTTTTTGAAAATATGTGTGAAAATATTTTTGACGAGTTTTTTAAAAAAGGCCCAATATTGGCCTATTTTTGTTGTTTTGTGAACCATAACTTCTAAGCTAGTTAAGGTTGGGTCTTGAATCTTATATTTTCTAAAAGTATTAAATCTTAGCTTGAAAATTTGCGGTTTTGTTGCTCCATTTTTTGCTTTTAACATTTTTCTGCCTGAAGTCGTGTTTTTTCAAAGTCATGTATTTAGGAAAACTAACGTGTATTTTGTTTTGTTTTAGACATTTGTTCAATGTTTACTATTGTTGTTATTGTTGTCGGAGGATTTTAATTTCAATAGAAATAGGTGCGCGAACAAGTTTCAGTCATCTTAATTTACGAGAGTGTTAAAATGGTTTTGAAGATATTCTAAATAGCTTTTTTCTCACTTCAGATCCATTAATATCCAGTACTAATAAACAAAATGAGCGGAAAGAAAAGCAACAATTATCAAATTCCGAACTACAGCTTTTGCTATCGCCTATTATTTTTAAAGAAATACATGATAGTGAGAGTAGTGATAGCGGAGATTATGATGATGAAGTTGAGGATAAACATAATATGGTTTCTTTTTAAGTGTTTGACAATTATTGATAAACAGAAAAAATTATAAAAATTTATTTCGTTACTTTTTTCAAAAAGTTGTAAAATTCTTGAAATCCTTCATAACCCAAATTCATACTTTAAATTAAACTTATATTCATATTTGAAATTATATATTTATTTTTTTATTTTTTAGAAAGAAGACAATATAAGCTTTTGTTTGCTTCTTATTTTTAAAAAAAAATTACTTTCCGTTTTTAAATTACGGTGAAAATTCTGGAACAAACTATAATTTTCCGAAAAATAAAAATGTCTATAAAATCTGTGTATCTTTTTTTCAGAATATGCCTTTTTATGCATGTTTAACGATTTGAAAATTAAAACTTCATCGCCACTTTCGGTGTCATCGGACGCACTGTGCAGCGTATTGGGTTAAAGATTAAAAGTCTAAGAGATAGTTGGGTCATATTAACACAGTCCTCAGTTAAGAAAGGAGGAAATATCTCTGAACCTCTCGTGTGACCTTTTTAACATTCTCTAAAAAAAGCTATACGCGACGCAAATGTAAATAAAACGGGATCACTTTTACAAAACAGCACATGGTACTCACGCCGACGATATCGACATCATGGGGAAACCATTGCGAGTAGTAATTTCCACCTTTAAAAAATTCAAAAAATAATCAGCCAAAGTGGGTCTGGCAGTAAATGCAGATAAATCCAAGTTGACAGTATCAACATAAAACGTCCAGTGGACTAGGGCAGACCGTGGAATTTAAAAACTACAACCTGAAGATAGTAAAATGAATTTATTCACGCCGTTATTAACAAAACAAACGACATCAGGTTTAAAGTAAAAAGAAGAACAATGTTGGTCAAGTATGCAGTTTAGAAGCAAAATTCTACCTCCTGACAAATAAAAATCACTCTTTGAAAGGCACTGATACTAGGCGCAATTGTGTGTGGTTCTGAATTAAAGGTACTTGCGAAAGCAGGTAAGGTAGTGCTTGGAATTTTTAAAGGGAAAATTCTATAAAAAATCTATGGACCAATCTGCGTTAATGGAGAATACCGCTGTTTTATGAGCCGACAGCTCTTTGTCGGCATTTAACTCCAGCTAGGATGCAATTTGAATGCAAACCTGGTTACGGATCACGCAGAATTGGAAGACCAAAACTCCGATTAAAGAATCAAGATCGATTCTACGTTCGGCTTACAGAACAAACGTTCTGTAACAGTCATCTTAGTAAGGAAGTAAGTATTTAATCAATTTACACGGTCTATGTACATATGAATTTAAAATTTTATTTTATCTCACAAATGCTGTACTAAAATGTGACAAAAATAAAAAAAAAATTAAAAAAAAATTTATTTTATTATAAATTGCTTTCAAAATATTGTTCAATATCACTTTAAGGACATGATTGCAAATAGTAGATAATCTTTATGTAAACTTAAAATTTATACTTAAAAACGCCGATCTCAGTTAAGGTCTCAAAATAATTTTTTAAGAAAATATAAAATTAATTTGTATAAAGTGTTTATGTAGTGTAGCCTTTTAAAAAAAATATTACTTATATTGGATGATAAATACATATATAAAAGTAAATAAAAAAAAATAAAAATTTGGCAGAAGCATGTGAATTAACCTAACGAAACAAATAAAAACTCGATTTTTATTTTTTGATAATACAAATTTTTGGATTCTCAATGAGATATATAAAACCTAAAATCTTGAAATATCTGAAACAAATAGGCTTATTTGTAGTACATTCCATATACACATACAAACAAAATAACAAAAAATGTAATGTGTTATTTTCAGGTATTTTCGCAAAACAAAAACATATTTTTTAATTGTTATTTAAGAGGCTATAAAATTCTTAAAAGACATTGAGCAGATGAACAAAGGAAAACAAATAATAAAAAAATAATCACAGACTTTTTATAGAAGGTTTTGTGTTAGAAAAACAAATAGTTTCTCTCGTCCGTACTATAGCTGTACCAAGTTCTGAATTCCCTTAAATGCTTGAAAAAAACCTGTAACGTATACAAACATAGCAGCGGCAATAAACGAGTTTGTTGTTTTGATACTCGTTTCAATTATAATCTCCATAAGAATGAACATCTCCTTATTTTACAAAAAAAAATTATTTCTATACATGAAGTGTCTACTTTGTAGGTAAAATAAAATGTAAATTCACAAATTGGAATCAAATAATTAATCTTAATATAAATTATTACCCTGCGGGAAATGGGTGTCAATTGGTCGGCGTACCCGTCCTGTTACAGGTAAAAAACATGAATTGGACAAAAGTTGATGGTCGTGATTGGTTAAGAGGCACACATCAAGTAACCGGTTAAAAGGTGTTAAAGAAGTTAGGGGGAAAAATAGAAAAAGTGGTCCCTACACATAAACATACACCTGTTTACATATACACATACACACGCGAAAATACAAGCAAAGTAGATTGAACAGAATCCTTAACAATTAATGCAAAATTTTCTTATACGGGATTGGCCTATAACCCATTCTGAGGTGTTAGTTTTAAGCCAATTGCCCCCTCCAATGACATCGCAATGTAATAGTGACAGGTTCTCTTCATATAAAAAGCAGGAACTAGAACCAGTCCCTACCCTAATGGACCGTTCACGTCAATAGCCCTGGACCAGTCCACTTCCCCGTAGGGTACTTACAACCCCGCTTCCAAATAAATATATTTTTTTAAGGATTTTTTGTTCGGAGTAATTGCGACAAAAAACTGTGTACCTTTGTATCCGTTTGATGCGGTGAAACATCACGATATTGCATTTCATAACTGACATTTTAAATACATGGATTTTTTTTCAAACTCGCACTACCTGTAATGCTTTTATGATTTTAAAAAAAGGTACTTATGAATGCCAATTTCAATTAAGCTCCTAATGAGCAAACTCGATTTTTAACAGTGAATTTATATTTTATAATTTTATTTAAAAAACAAATATTGTACAATTTTTTAAGCAACTTAAAAATATGACCGAAAAAGAAACAAAAAGTAATTAAATAAATATTTTTTTTGTTTAAAATTTTGTAACATCATTTTTCACATGCATGTATTTAAATTGAAAATAATATGAACACCAACAGCAGCAAAAACACATTTTACAGAAAACACCTGATGTATTTTATCTCTTAGTAATTTTATTTAGTAAACTGTAAAAATACTCAAACTACAGTTTAATTTTAGAATTATTTTTATAAGAAATATTATGTTATCTGTTTAAAATTGGGTCACTCTTTTTAGTGGAAAATCAAAATAATTATATTTTACTAGACACTGTTATGTCATGTATGCTTAAATCCAAAAAAAAAACAAAGAAAATTTCTAAGAAAAAATCATTTTAAAAAGTACACTTAAGTAGAAGGAACTTTTTTTGTATAATATATAACGCAGCTGTAAGTTGTAAATACTTTTACTCAAAATATTACAAAATTTTGAATTTAATCTCTTAAACCATAATTTTGAAATGATATAATAAATAAATAATTTTGTATATAAATTTTCATTTTTCATTTTATTTCATTTGTTTATTTAAAAAAGAAATATTACTTCATGTCATTCTGACTAGGATATATATATTCAACTTTTAATCCTTTGAATAAAATACATTTGATTTTATTTTATTTAAAATATTTTAAATTTATTCCTAAATATTCTAATCGATTTGAAAGCAGTAAAATACTTTGAAATTGTATGTTTTGAATGAAATTATTTTCGTCATTTAAAAATATATTCAACAAAAATGAATATTTGACATTCAAGAAAAATTTTTTAAATATTCTAATTGTGGTTGATTTTCTTTAAATATTGTGATTTTTTAGACAAAAAAAAAACTGATAGCTATTCAAATTTATAGTTCTCCTACACATAGAATAACTAGTAGGTTGAAGCAAACATACTAGTTGCTTTTGACTTCAGACTAGTTGCTTATCTGTTCTTTTTCCATACATCGAACTATTGATTTTAGCATTAGGTTGCCATAAAAGCTATACTAGTTGAGTTTTATATAATTACATACTAGTTTAAATACTAGTTTTTGTTTTTATCATTTATTGCTTTATTTCTGCATTTTATTTTTTATTACACTTGTTACTAGTTGCAGAGGATATCTTATTTTTTTTTAATTTTTCTCTCTTTTGACTCTTGCAAACATATCACTTTTTTAACAGTCCTGGTTTCAACTAGTACATAACCATTTCAAAACGTTACAAGTTAAATAGATGCAGGTTCGTTTAAATAAATACACACACATTCAAACCCAGATGCATAAATTTATATAAAATAGAGCTATTGATTTCAAAATAAAATTCCTTGGGGATCGAAGATAGGCTCGTTTTGAAAAAATGTTAAGAGTAAAAAGTTAGTAGAGTTTAGTCATACATACTTTTTAACCCTTTAGGATCACTCTGAAAATGGTGGTAAACAGTTTTCGGTAATACACTTTAACTCAATTGAAGGACTCTGGAAACGGTGGCAAAGACTTTCTCCTATAAGCCAATGCTTTCAGCATAAAAAAATTGTATTTAAATTATTTTTCGAAAAATAAAAATTTTTGGTGTTAAATTTGTGAAATAAAAATATTTTTGAACACTCGTTTGAATATTTTTCTAACAGATTTTTTCAATTGAATAATTTTATTTTCTTCGCTTTTTAATAAAAAAGAAAAATTTTAAAAAAATTACTTGATTTTTTTAAATATTTCAAAAAAGAAAGTTTAAATTTTATTAAGTTTGATTTAATTTGTTAATAAAAAACAAGGAAATTTATTTCAAGCAGAAAATTTTCTTTCCATAATTTATTTCAGTTTAAAGGAAACAAATGAAACAAAATTTATTTATAACAAATAAAGTTTTTTGTTCGAATTTTCTTAATAGTTTTAACTTGTTTTAAAAATATTTATATTTTTTATTCTTGTAATGTTTTGTTGTTTTTCAATTGCATGGAGGTCCTTTCGCCCCCCCCCCCCCCTTAACAGTTTTCTTTTGCACCCTTACCCAAACTCTAGATATAATAGTTATGAATACTATATTTTATGCATATAGATGCAACTATTCGAATATGAAAAAGAGGTTTTATAAAATAAATTCTTAAAATAACTTTCCGCCAGAAAATTTTTTAAGAAATTTTTGTAAAAACAGTTTAAGATTTTCCACATGCATGTATTTAAAATAAAAATAATATCTTATACAACCAAAAAAACATTTTACAGAAAACACCTGATGTATTTTATTTCTGAGTAATAATGTTTAGTAAACTGTAAAACTACTCAATATACGTATACTCAATACAGAACTAGTTTGTATATTGCATGTTAAGCATACGCACAGTAGTATGATTGCAAGCTAATTAATGCCCTGAACACAACTGGAACGAACGCCGAATTTTTCGTTGCGAATATTCGTCTTAAAAAATAAAACACATTTGTGTATATGAAAATGCACACAAACAGTGCGTAGACTAAAATTCGTCATGCGTAACAAACTCTGCGATAGGTTTATTTCTATTTCTTACGCAGACGAACGACGAATAATTTGGCACAGAGTGACCATTTTTCTTTTATTTTATTATTAAATAATGTTTTTTTATACTTTAAGAATAATTTTCACTTTTTATTTGTTGCATTAAATACAATTAGTGTATTTTAAGTGTTGTATTTATATATTTTTTAAATAGTTTTTTTTAATTATTATTTTTTTCAAATAGTGCTTCTTTTTTAAGAAATATGGTCTCTCTATCATAGCTGTTTTATTCGTTCTAAATGTGTTTCACTTAACGAATTAACGCAACGAATTTTAACAGACGAATTCGTCGTGTAGTGCGAAATTCGTCATTCGTCCCAATTGTGTTTAGAGCATAATTTTGTCTAAGGTAATTTCTAGAGCCCGACGGAATGTACATTTTTGAAAACCGAGCCTAACTCAAGCCTGAAGTTCCGTCAAATTTTTATTGTACGGCCAAACGCAAACCGAACTCTAAGTGTTCATTGAATGAAAGCAATTTATTGATTTAATTCATCAATTAATTCATTATTATTTTTTAATTTTATTTAATTTTATTTTATTTTATTTTATTTGTTTTTATTTAATTTTATTTGATTTTATTTTATTTTATTTTATTTTATTTTATTTTACTTTATTTTATTTTATTTTATTTTATTTTATTTTATTTTATTTTATTTTATTTTATTTTATTTTATTTTATTTTATTTTATTTTATTTTATTTTATTTTATTTTATTTTATTTTATTTTATTTTATTTTATTTTATTTTGTTTTATTTTATTTTATTTTATTTTATTTTATTTTGTTTTATTTTATTTTATTTTATTTTATTTTTTTTTTTATTTTATTTTATTTTATTTTATTTTATTTTATTTTATTTAATTTTATTTTATTTTATTTTATTTTATTTTATTTTATTTTTTTTTTATTTTTTTTTTTATTTTATTTTATTTTAATTTATTTTATTTTATTTTATTTTATTTTATTTTATTTTATTTTATTTTATTTTATTTTAAAACAGTTTTTTATATTAAAAAATTTAAATTTTTTATATTTCTTTTATTGTAATTTTGTATCCTAAATATGTATGAAATTTTTTTTATGGATTTTATGCTAGCCAGAAATTTCAATTAACCATTTAAAATAACAAAGTTCTTAACAAAACCACTAGACTGCCAAACTGAAACATCCTGCTGATGCAAATGATACAAACCATGTTTCTTCCTTTTGTTTTTGAAATTGTTAAAATCTTTGTGAAATAATATTTGGTGGAATATAATTTTTATAAAAAAAAAAAAATATTTAGAGATAGATTGAAATATGTCAATCAAATACCACACAAAAACTCGATATTTACATAAAGAATAATTTAGAAAAAATGTTATTTGTTTATATTTTTTTCAAAACTAAAATATAAAATCAGGAATATATGCATAAATGTTCCCCATGGTCTTTGGGAAGAAAATTAAAAATTAATCAACGTTAAAAATAAGCAGCCATTGAAATCAGAACAAAAACAAGTTTAACAAAAAATATGCATGCAGCGCAAACATTTTAAAAGGGGATCCGGAAAAAAAATAAAAAATTACCTTAAAAACCAAAATTTTCCATAATACTGCAGCAAAATCTAAATAATTTCTTACTTGTTTCAGATGGAAAAAAATTATTAAAAGAAAATCTTTCGCATTAATGCATAATTTGGTTGCAACACATTTTATAAAAAAAAGCAAAAATTACGAAATCTGTTCATTAACACAATAAAATATACAAATTTAATTCTACAACAAAAAACACCTTTAGGCCTTTTTCCTAAAAGCAACAACTTAAGTTTCCAAAATATTTTAATTTATATCATTTTGGTGTTTAAAGAATCCCCGAGGCGTGTGTTAAACAGCCAATTTCATATATGATGTTATAAATTTAGTTGGTTTTTTTATTAGACATTAAGACGCCGTGATATGAAATTGTAATAAATTACAAATGAAACAAACAGTTCTGTAAATACATATTAAGTATGTTTCTGACAACAAAAAATAAAATTGGCCTCATTTCTGTGTGTTTGGATGTGTTTGTTTTTTTAATCACCTTGAATGTCTTCGACGTCATCATCATCTTTTTTTTTGTTGTCATCAATAATCTTTATGTATGTCATAACTTCTGTAATCCAACATGTTATTTGTCTTGAAATATACATACACTTAGCAAAAGGCACGCTACGCGAGGCACACTTGGTCTTGGCATCATTATGTTATAGCGATGAAAGATAATTTTATTTTAGGTCACTTTTTTAAAAAAAAGAAATCTTTAGGTAATGAAACCTAAAAAGTCTGTTGCCACAATTTTTGACAATTCAGATTTTTTTTTTTAAAAAGACTTTAGTGTCGAAGTGAAATTGACAAAAATATTTTGTTAAGAAACACTATTTTGCCATGAGGCAGGAATACTGTGGGTTTACTGGCGGTTTTGTAATACCTGAGTATAGCCCTTGCTTCAATAGAATAGTTAATTCTTTTTGACTAATCAAAAATTATTGTTCGTCGGTCCGACTGACTCAGGTATCATTTCATTTCCAATGACTTTTAAATATTATTTATTAGGGCATGACACAACCACCTTTATTACAAAATTTTTTTTATGAAAGCTTCTTTATATGAATTTTCAAATTAGACAATCTTTAACTAATTACGCTGTAGGTGTGCGCCTTTATTTGCTTTACTCTATACCTTCTGTAGGGCATTAGTTTGACGTTAAAAGTGCTCTTGCATAATAATACAGAAACACATGTTTTATTAATATGATTACATTCAGTGTCATTTAAAATTTCCTCAATAAAAATTTTAATTTAATAGTGTCATCGAATGAATTAACAAAGCAAAAATTTAAGAGAAATCAGTTTGTAAGGGAAGACGTTGTATTAAGAAAAAGAAAGGTACTTATCATATGATTGTTTGTATCTGTACTTTAATATATCTCGTACTTTTTTTCAAAGCCAGAATATTATTTATTGCGATAAATAGTCTGCTTATATATAAAAATTAATAAAAAAATTTATACTTGAAAAATACAAGATGGGATATTTTCATAATAAGGTTACGGCATGTTTCAATGCAAGTTTATAATCGTTAGCAGCAACACCGACTTAAAACCGAGCAGACCATGGAATTGTAATTGGTCTCGAAAATAAAATGTGTTTAGCCAGTTTGGAAGTTTGGAAGTCTTTGAGTAATCGAAATTTTAAAATATTTACTTTAATCAAAATAAAATTATTGCAAAATTAAAATAAGGGAAAATTTGATAAAATTTGTTTTTAACTTTTACACAGGCTCTTAGAATCAGTTTACAATTTTCGGTACCAAACATATTTATTGTGTTTAATTTTCAATACAAAATAGTTGTACTTACAATTAGGTTATTAATATGACAATAGGTTTGTCATATTTTTTTTCGTTTGGGTACATGTATTCTGGTTTCTTCACTATCGAGGTATGTTTAACAAAATCTGGCTGCTTGTATCCAGAATCAACATTTGGCAGACCAATACAGAACTACGGACTCGATTTTGTTACAAATCTATAATTAATATTCTCGGTACAATTGCTAGTATAAAGTAAGAATCTATTAAGATCATTAAGATTTGTTTTCTGTTTTATCTCTGTGCCCATTTAAAATTTATTTCCTGGAACAGACCATATCCAAAAATTAAAAAAAAATTTCTTAGCAACTCAGTTCTATGACTTTCAGATGTGTGCATTTCCACATAAAAGGTGCGTATTACGGTATTATAAATGATGATTTTTGCAATCAAACGTTGCCTTTCTCATAAGATCTACACATAAGCAGATGAACACAAGGTTAAACTTTATATTTTTTTATATAAATATTAAGTCACATCTAATAAATATACATATTTTTCATTTTGTAAGGAACAGTTGGTTTGCCGGAAAAATTTGAATGCGGTATTGCTTCAACCACATGATTAATTAATATTGACCGAAAACTGTACAATAAACGATAAATCATTCTGCATTAAAAATATAAAGAACATGTATTTGGACAAATAATGATCGCTAAAGAGATGTGATAATATGACGTCAATGATCAACAAGAATAAATATGTAAAAGTATTTGTACAAGCTTAGCCCGGCACGCTTTGCCAAATATAAATAGTTTTTTTTTTTAATTGAATACCATGCAATTGGTAATAATTTCCCACTCCCAATGTTAGTTTTTTAATTCTTCTGTTATCCCTGTTTTCTTTATTAATTTATTTGTTTAAAAGCTACAAGCCCTTAAGAATATTATTGTATTGCATCTGTATTGCTGTTGGTAAAAAAAAATATTCAATTGATCTTAGGAATGCCTAGTGTATATATTTATATAGAATTTCAAGCAATATATGGTGTTTCATCATTAGATTAAAATCAATAAAACGGGATACTCATAATAATTTTTATTTATGAAAAAAGTGTTGACGTCAGAAAGTATAAACTGATAAAAAAATTCTTTCGTAAGAATTTAGCATCTTTTTTAATAAAGTTAGCACGAAAAGAAACCAATTAAAGGAAAAGAATTAATTTTAAAAGCCTTGGAGTTTTTAGAAGACTTTAAAAAAAACTACAAGCTTGTTTCTTAATGAGTTAATCTAAAGACCCGATTTTCAATGACTTTATTCAATTTCGGAAAAACGCGGCGAATGTCGTCCTTAATGTGGTGAATTGTTTTTGGCTTATCGGCATAGAGTAGCGATTTTATATGTCTTCACAGAAAACATTCCAGCAATCTTGTTTAAAGCACATTTACCGAATCTATGCATTGTTAGGTGATCGTGTGGCACGATTGTGCCATGATTTGTTACACAATTTGGTTACGTGGCTTAGGCGTCAGTCTATTCATATGGAAATGCCAAATCAATTTTAGCATATATCACTATACTGCTGGCAATGACCGCCAGTTAAAAATGTTTTACCTTAAAAATCTATACCTCTGTAATAAATCATCTAAAGTCATAACAATTCTACACGTTAAAGGCAAACTTTAATTAAGGGATAAGCAAATCGGCTAAGAAAAATTGTAATTGTAATTTTTTTTCTTTTCACCATTTTATATCAAAAGCTACCTTCGTAAATTTAATATCGATAACTTAATATAGAAAGGCCCTTACTCATATTTTTATAAGCTTAGATGTTCGCGTATTTTGATTATACGTTTGCTCATATATCACATTAAGCCAAAAAAAAACTTTTTTTTTTTTTTTTTTTTTTTATTTTATTTATTTATTTATTTATTGTAAAATACAGCACAACAAGAACAAATCTTATTTAATAGTACTGGGGAGGTATAGGCACGAGTTAGGGCCTTTACATTTTAAGGTAACGATAATTTTAGTGTTTTTTTTTTTGAAGGGCTTTATATTTCCTTTTTTAAACAGATAATATGGGATAGATTTTTGGCTTAATTACCACATGCAGTGGTAAATTGTGCTAAAGGATAAGATCAAAGTGAAGTCTCGAGGCATAAAACCCTTGTGGCGGAAAAGTTAAACCAACACACAACCAGAGTGAAACCAATATCGATAGCAACTCATTTCTATTTGATGTGAGATTTGATTTAATATGATAAATTTATATTTAATTATTTTGCTGTTTTCCAAATGCATGCAAAAAAAAAATATTTTTTTGTGAGTAATACATAATTTTTAAATGGCAAAAGATTACTTAAGTATTAATTAATTTAAAATAAACAATTAAAAAATACAAACGCACATATCTGGAAGAAATGCTACCTAATCATTCACGTTATTTATTTTAATGGAGCTATTGTTCGAATGACAAATGTCTTTATAATTTTTAATTTTTTTTTTATTATTTATCAAAACAAAAATTTTAAAAAATAGGTTTAATGCAATTTATTTAAAAGTCCTGATTTTCATTTATTTCGATAACTAGTCTGCTCACAATTAGCCCAAAATTCTTTCTAAAAAATATCACTTAAGAGATTTTAAGATATAAAAATTTAAGTTAATTTTAAAGATAAAAAAGATGATTATCCCAAGGGGTTAAAGTTGCAGCAATTAATTTTTTTTTATTTAATTATAAGTAGTATCTATCAAAATAGGCAAAAATACTTTTTTTTAATTTTAATATTTTGTTTGATATCTGGAATTTAGGACCTGCAAATAAACGGGTTTTGAAATAACAAAAATATGCTATAATTTAAGCCTTTCTATTGCTAGAAATTTTAATAAAATGGTAAAAAGCGAAATCAAAAACAAAATATAATTTAAGAGTAGTAGTAGCATTAAAATAAAAAAAAATTAATGGGGGAAGTAAGACACTTTATAACAAAATTAGTGCATTTCAACTCCTTATTTGCTGCATTTAAACTTCTTGGGTCGTATTCAAAAATATTTTTTATTGTTTAACTTATGTTTTTTAAACGATATTTTTATACAAAATAAGTATTTTAAGTCTACTTTACATTTAAAAATTTTTTTTAGACATCTAGTATGTGTTAAGTTGATTGTAATATAAAGCCTTTTTTATTTTAGTCTCACTGTTGTCTTTTCTTAGAGGTATTTTACAACTTGGCTTGATTTGCTTTCGAATTAAAAAAGGAATTTAGCAAAAATTAGAAATGGTGAAATGCACTATAAATTTAGAAAAATATAAGAGGCTGTGACCACCAAGCTTATCCCACTGGTAAAAAACGGTACAGCAAAAATTATTAACGCATACGTTAATGAAAAAATGTTATTTGTCAATGTCATTTTGCCTTGTTGCAATTCTTGATTTTCTAACATTTGGTCCGGATTATCTACACCACTTATCAACATGCTATTTAACTGATAACAAGAAGGTAAATAAACCTCCACTCCTCTATTTTTTCAACACATTTTTACTTTAACAAGTATCTAAGCTCTATTTTCGATGAAGCGATATTTAGAGTGATGTGCTGAAGCTGTAAGGAAGTTGATATAGAGTACCACCTGCAGCTGTTATTTCCGGTGCATTCTTTTTTTCACACTTTCAAGTCGGTTAGTTAAAAGGTTTTTGGTAATATTGTAGCCAATGCACTTTATTCTATCATAGAGATATAAAAATTAAAAAAAATTATCCATTAGACAAAACTTTCTACACAGAAAGAAAACTCGCTTTCTAAAATCAAGAATTTCATTCTTGAATTTATCCAAAATCTTTTTAAGTACGATCCTTACTTACATTTTCTTAAATCAAGCCTATTCGGATTGCTTTAACATATCAAGCAGAACAATATTAATATATTATTTTACATTTGAAAACAAAGTGTCTTATTGGCCTAGAAGTAACGCGCTTGTATTGCAGTGCGGAAATCCCTGGTTCGAATCTCAGCTTCGGTAAGTACAAAAAATGAAATTTTTAAATTATAAATTAATTATAAAATTATAAAATAAAAATAAAATATAAAATTCTGCTTCTTTAATAAAGCTCAATAAAATAAGTCAAAAAAAAATGACATTCACTTTCGAATTAATCCAGTTTACAGCTTAAATCAATCCTTTTTTGACTTAACTGTAGCTAAAAGTAAGAAATTCGTACTTGAAAAATTTTACTTGGAGTAAGAAATTTCGTACTTGATTTAGGAAAAACCGTACTCACCGTACTTTTGACACCGCTATGGCTTGATTTAAGTAAAGTTTTCTTAGATATCGATTCGAATCGAAATTTTAAAATTCTTATTATTCTATATTAAAAGCATTGACAAATTGTCGATCGGGTAGAATTTCGATTCGAATCGAATGCCGCGATTTGCCCCCAGATCTTATAGCCGAAGCATCCTGATTTTTTACTGATGTAGTTTATATTATCCCCTAAAATAATGGAATATCGTTTCCATGACCAAATTATTTTATGAAAGCCAACCGTATCAAGTTAAGCACAGAAGTGTTTAATCTAGCCACATAAGTATCGAATTGCGTATCATTTTAAATAGCTCGTGACGTTGACTATTCACTTACTTGAACAAATTTTAATAAATCAACGTAAAAAGCAATGACATCTGATGTGAATAATGTAAACTAATGCCAATTTTTGACAAATAATATGAAAAAATAAAATATGTTCACAAAAAAGGATCTTTGGAACAAAATGCGACATCGCCCCATGCAGGAATAATATGGTTTAAGCCGATTTAGTGTTTATATATGAGAAATTTCATTGCGAAGGGAAGGACCATTTTGCTAAGATTTTTGCCCGTAACCCAAACATTTCATAATTTAAATTAAAAAAAAGGCTATGTTTTACAAGGATGGCATGTTTTTAAGCAAATAATAGTAAAAGGACATAAAAAAACGCGATTTCCGCTGACAACGACATTTTTAACAGGTGTGACTTGACAAATTTGAATTTTAGAGACTTTTGACCTTAAGATTGATTTACATAAATGGGCTTAATTGTTAATAAATTTTTACGGTAGTATAAAGTGTTTTTAAAATTGTTTCATTCATTATTTCTACAAAGATTTCTTTGGTTAAAGAAAACACTTTTAGAAAATATGACGGGTGTGACGTTTTTATTAAAAAGTAAAAAAAGAAGAGCCTATTTTTTTAAATTTAATCATTTGCAGCTATTGAGGATTAAATTAAAATAAAATACGAGTATGAATCAAATTATTTATACGTTAAAAGTTTTTCTTTTTTCTAAGATGTAAATTCATCGATTTTTTAGTAAGAAAAAATAAAACAATATTTTTGGCGCTGTTTAACATGGAATTGATCATACGCAAGTAAAATATCAAAACTACAAAAAACACAAACAAATGTGTTAACTGACAAAAAACGTATTTTAAGTCTCAACTAAACTTAACATGAAATCTTTTTGTTAAATACCTTTTTACATTCTTAAAAATTAAAATGCCATCGCTGCAATATACAAATGCCTTATCTCAATATTTAATTTTTTTTTCTTTATTTTTATGTCAGGACTTCCACACATTAACATTCTATGAAAATTCGGCTATTTGGATTTTTATATAATTATTCATGGACGTCGAGTATATAAATAAATTGGCGTTACTGCATTAAAAATATAAATCTTTATCTAAATCAAGCAGTATCAAAAGTAAAGTAAGTACGATTTTTCTTAAATCAAGTAAGATTTATTTAGTAAAAATTTCCTTCTTTTTTCCAGAAGAGGATTAATTTAAAATCAAGTCCGTAAAAAGATTGATTTAAGCGTAATCGGGATTAATCCAAAAATTAAAATAATTTTTTTTTGACCAAAGGCACTTTATTAAAGAAGAACAGTTTTATATTTTATTCTAATTTTAAACATATTTAATATTTTTTAGGATTTGAACCAGCGACTGTCCGGACTGCAACGACAGCGCGCTACCCTCTAGGCTTTCGAGTCACTTTGTTTAAAAATGTAAAAATTTGTTTGATATTTTTTCTGCTTGATAAACCTTATGGAATTTATTTAAAAAAACCTAAATACGAATTGTACTTAAAAATTTCAAAAAAGATTTTGGATAAATTAAAGAATAAAATTTTTGATTTTAGAATGTGTTTTTTCTTCCTGTGTACTCAGAAAGTTTCTAGAACGGTAGAGGTAAGCGAAGTTATTTAAAATATACTTTACTTATTACGAAGCATACATTAGTTTTTAAGACGGAAAGTTCTTTTAATTTTTTTCATTCACCTCAAGCGAAATTTTTTACACTGTATGTGAAATAAGTTCGTGGTTAGATCATCCACAAAAAAAATAATAATTGGTCGTCAGTTTTAAAAATATTTTTGTAGAATTTGAAAACATAACAACAAAACAATACATAGTACACCTTTGCGTAAAAAACATATTAAACGTAAAAAAAACTAAAAGAATTTCTTAATTTTCCCAGCAATTTTTTATTTGTTAAATTTTTGAAATTTTTTGACTTAAGAAAAATAAATGAGATTTTTACTACAGTTTTATATATTTAGGCAATTAAAAATGCGCATATTAAAAATTAATATTTATTATATATTAAATTTTGTACATTTTTAGCAAAATGGAAAAGTATAAAAACGATTTTAATGATCTTATTTTTTATATAAAAATTTTATTGTCTGCAAGAGGTTAGAATAATAAAGAAAATGTATTCTTTTTGCAATAATAATAATAAGAAAATGCATATGGTGCTAAGTAGGTAGATAGTATATATCTTAATGATCTTTTGGTCTGTGTCTGAAAGATAAACTACCATAAAAGACCATTATTTCAACAAAAAGATTACCTAGAACCTAATAGATAAAATTACGTTTATTGAAAACTTTCGTAGTCAGGATATGCCTACATACTTATGTATGTATGTTTATTAAGAAAATTTGTTTACACCATTGGTATCTATACAAACCTAAATACCTATTTGTGGAACTTATGGGCTTTAGTGGTAGTAGGCAGGGCAACCTTGCGAAGGGTAATGAAGAGAGGAACGCCTGGATCAACTGTGCGTTTCTTAAAAGAAAAATATACGTAAAACCATACATCAAACAGAAAATAATTTGTAAGAATTAATGAGGTGGCACAAGGCCAAAAAACGGTATTGAAGGTATATGCAAGGCCCTTCGATCCCCTATTCACTTTTCCGTATCTTCTCTACCCGTCATCGCCTTTACCCTAGCCATCGGATTCCCACGATAAATGCATTAACGTTTTCTACTTCGCGTAACCCTTACCGTAAACTTTTATTTAACCATCGGATTCGATGATTCTATAATCTAGGGTAGCGACACCCAACATACCCCGTCGTTTCCTCATTCAAAGAGCCGCGATAAAATTTTCTCGAGCTTGCCCTAGCTAGACCTTTTTGAGTTATGACCATAATTGTGATTCTAAGGTCAAATCGCCCCTAATTTTTTAGCAACCAAGTGTCGAAAAAGCTTAGCTCCTCTCAAATAGACCTAAATATCCAACCATTATTTTTGTTACCCCTTTAAAAGTTCCATTGTTAAACATATTTGCCCTTACTTTTCCATTTAAGCGACCAATTAGTGGCCTCGCAGTTTCTTTCGTATATTTCATTTCAAGATTCCAGCCAACTTAAGTAGGCACGTCGGCAGTTCCATTGCCAGCTATGACGCTTTTTCCCACAACCCAGCATAGCCTGATACCGAAAAAAATTCATAATTCTGCCAAGCATCTCCCTACAATCTCCTAACAACCTAAGTTTGAGCCAGTGTTTTCACTTTTCCTCTGAATTTTTTTTACTATAAGATCAAAAAATTGTTAAATCGGCAGTATGTTTGTATAAAGCATTACGCGGATTGATCATAGAAAAACCTAATGCCCCCCCCCCCCCCCCCCCCGGCCATCAGTGTGGTGCAGATATCCATCAGTTCAAACTGCACACCCCTTATGTAGGGTATCAGATCTCAGCTAACAATCTATCCCAGAGAATGTTAATATTTTATCGGTGGTACTTCAATGCTGACCTCTGCAGCCATATTATACCCATAAAGCTCCGGCCTTTACTTATATCCTAAAGACCCATAATATCCTAGTGTTGCTAGTGTTAAAAAACATTCCTAGTCCTAGTTATCCAATACCTAATAGGCACTGTATCGAGAATGACGCCTTGTGCCGCTTGTGGTGTGCTTCTTATGCCGGTAATTATACGAAGTTATGCTTAACTTTATACATTAGTCAGAAGCATAAGGAACTCTTTTTATTGCCTTTCACCACACAGTGAATCCATATGTTAGAATTGGTCTTATATCAATATGGGGAACCTGGTTTAGGATTTCGAATAATGGTCCCAGCTCTATTTATGGGATTCTTGCATTTGAAGTAGGCGGTAAGGCCCTTTTTGGCATTTAGCTGTGTATTGATTTACAACGATGGCTTGTTATCGAGGACTATCCAAAGATATTTAGCCTAGAAGGCTAGCTTCCTCTTCCCTCAAAGAGTTGGAATGTAATGAGACATAAAGATTTATTTTTTGGGGGACTATTTCCGTTTTGTAAGGATTGATGCCCTGATGTATAAAACCTTTAAATTTACCGTGAATGTTAGGGGACATACTCGAGATGCAAGAACAATCCCTGCGCTCCTGATTGCAA
Organism: Melanophora roralis; assembly: GCA_963583895.1. Taxonomy (NCBI): domain Eukaryota; kingdom Metazoa; phylum Arthropoda; class Insecta; order Diptera; family Rhinophoridae; genus Melanophora; species Melanophora roralis. Next base: position 32,053,279 of record OY757189.1, on the reverse strand, counting down.
CTCTCCCACAGTATACTTCTTTTAACCTTAAATTAATAGCCTTGATGTCATACATCGAGCTAGTCAATCCGAATACGAACTCTGTGACTGAAACCTCTTTAAAAGAACCATCTATTGGCTCTACATTTGCCTCACATTGTTAGGGGCCCCTTTCATAAGTACAAAAGGATGCCGCTAGGGTAAAATGGCTTTAACTTTTATTTAACTGTCCTTAATAAAAATCGAGATGATATTTGTCAACTCTGTCTTGATGAGGGTAAGATAACATCGCGCATTTGTGTAGAAAGCAAGTTAATTAGTATATTCAACAGTTTCTAATTGATCGAGTCTTAAGTAAATGTAGGAGTAAGCATACGATTTAGCAATACACTGACAGCCGTCCATAACTTTTGGAGGAGAGTCGAACAAGGCTATTTTAATGAAGAGCAAGGGTTGAGTTTTTCTAAAAAATTTAAGCAATTCACTTTAAAAATTAAAACCCTTAATATAAAACTGTAATGCATTAAAAAATTTAAAAAATTTAAAATTTAAATATAAAAAATTAAATTCCATGGACTATACCTGTCACAGAACTTTAGTGGCTTTTTTTGGGTAGATACCTTCTAATTATCAAATATTAAGGGTGCTTAATTCCTCACACTCAACCCGGAATGAAAGTAGCCGATATGCTAAAAATTTAGGTGCAGAAAAATTTGATACTAAAAAGGTAAATTTTACCTTTTAAAGGGTATGTTGAAACAAGTTGCGTAATTCAAGTTGTCTATAAGTGAAAACTTAGAGCCTTATTACGTAAAACGCAACGCATGAATACAAAAACAATTGTATGGAAAAAACTAAAATTTAAAAAAATGTTAGAGAATAAGGGAGTTAATATTAATGAAAACTTTTTATAAGGAATGAAACATATTGATAAAATTTACTATAGAGATCTGTAGTGTACAGCAAATACTTTTTATACCCACAGAATATACGTGGAAGGGGTAATATTCCTTTTTGCAGATGTTTGTAACGGGAAAAAATAAGGGTCTAAGACCCACCTTCAAGTATAACTGTCTGAATCGATTTGTCTGTTCGTCCGTCCGTTTGTCTGGGTTTCTATATGTTCTTGTGAACACGCTTAAGGCCACAATTTGGAAGATATTATGATAAAATTTCGCACAGATAATCTTTTTGACACTTGCACGAAGCCTATTGTTTTTGATCGGTCCATTGCTTGACATAGCGCCAATACAAATTTGGTTCGGAAATAAGCATTTTGAGCTGTAGTTGAATCGAATATTACTCTATATTCACAAGATTTTGCATTTTGAATAAAAATATGATCGACCCATTTTTTGATACAGCTCCTATACTAACCTCCTACCGGCATAATCATTTTGGCAAATAAATGGCCCGAGGATTATTTTACCTTTCTCAAAATGTTGCACCACGTTAATTTTGATGACACCATTTGTTATATTTGATAAAAATTGTTTTTCAAAAATTTTTCATAAAAAACTAATATCGATATGGTGTAGGAGCCGACCATAACTTTCTTACTTTTTCACAAAAAAAAAATTTTAAATATCTATTTAATCTAATGATTTTCAAATTTTATTAAAGCAAAACAATGCATAAATCTAAGCATTTTCCTTATCAGATAAGTGTTACGGCTTCCATAATTCATCTATAATACATACATATGCACAATCATTCATTCTTCTTTGAAGTGACAGATTTTTCAATTAAAATTATATATAAAATCACAGTAAAATATATATGATATTTTTTTTAAATTTGTACATCAAAATAATTTTCTTTTAAAGAGTATTCACGTTTGAACAGAATTAGCAATGACAACAATATATGAATTTTGGTCAAATTAACGGTAGCCATAGCACCTTTATAACAGCCCAGGTATAAAAATAAAGTTAAACGTGCAAATATTCTACTGCTGGTCTTAACTTAGAACGAATATTTTATATAAAGTAAAAATTATTTTTATTATTATTTACAAGCGTTTCGTTTTTCACTGAAATCATTAATATATTTGTTTTGATTTTTTTAAATATTTTTATATGTTTTTGCTTGTTTCAATGGTAACGTTCTATAGTTTTTAATTGAAAATTCCTGCTAAATTGACAAACAATTTTTTTTTAAATTCAACTTTAAAAAATATATTTTTTTTCTTGTGGTTTGTTACGGCATTTAATTTTTTGGACACTTTTTAAAATACGGCAAATTCACCTTTTGTTTTCATTTGAAAATTTATTTTTGGCTCACAGGTATTTTTAAAGAATAATATATTTAAATATAAAGGGAAATTGAATTTTTAAAATAAATATCGTATTTTCATTTTGCGTAGTAGCTTTTTATAAATTTTTTTGGGATAAAAAAATTATTAATTGTTATTAGTTGGCTGCACCTTTCAATATGGTTTTTTTACATTTCTTCAAATTTACTATTTATTTTGTTTCGAATTTGGATTTTGTTTGGATCTCTTAATCTTTTTATTTGCACACACACAGATAATCATATTTTAATTACAATTATTTCTATTTAAATTTTCGATTTTCTGTAATAAAAATTTTTTTTATTCATTTTTATTGTGCGATGTTTGCTTTTGTATATGAAACGCGGAATTCTTAGTTTTACAACTTTAACACCGTATAGCACATGATGAACTGATCTATACTGCATCGTTTTGGCTTTACTAGACGCTGCGTGAAGATTTTTCTTGCAAATGTTTTGCTCTCAAAGCTTTTTCCAAAAAGCTTTATTCATGGTTAAATATACTTTGGCTTTATTGATGTTGCCAAAATATTTTAGTTTTCTCTTCAAACTTAAAACAAAATTTCTCTTTAGAAAACGTTTTTAATTAACTTAATAAAAAGTAATTGGACATAATGATTTTCCATTTGGTATGGAAAATGTTTGTCCTATTTGGAAGAGAGTGTTTCAAATCATTAAGAGTAATGCGTTTTGTATCTAAAAATTTTTGTGAAACGATGCTGGTGCGTTTTTGCTCTGTAAATCCCATTTTTTGGAGCAACGAGGCTTATTCTCACTTAAACGGCCACGTCAACAAGCAAACTGCCATTATTGGCCTTCAAGAGCCCGCAACCCTCGAAAAAAACATTAAAAACCATTGAATTGCCCCAGAGTAACTGTTTGGTGTGCCTTATCCACCCACGAGATAACTGGACCTATTTTTCAAAAATTTTCGATGCCAGGCGATGAATGTCAGCAGTAAAAATTATCGACGCATGATTGCGGAAATCTTTTTGCCAAACCTGTAAGCTCATTAATCGTACTCTTCACTCGCGTAGTTTCAACAGGATGGGGCGACTTCGCACACAGCTAGAGCTTCGATGAATTTGCTTTAAAAAATATTCCTCAAAAACTGATCAGTCGCCTCATCCCATGGCCACCGAGGTCACCCGTTGTAACTCCCACTGGATTTTTTTCATGGCCTTCCTCAAAAAGAGGGTTCATAATGACAATTTCAAATCTCTTGTGGCTTTAAAGGAAAATATTCGCTGAGAAATCATTGCAATCAAACCAAGAAATCATCGCAATTAAACCAAGTTTATTGCAGCATGTGGCGCAGAACAGAGGGCTCCGTTTTGAGCAATGTGTTTAGCTCGACGAAAGACATCTGGGTGACATGCTCTTTAAAAACTACAATCCGCATTTTCATTCTAATCCATATCCGTTTACTGCTCTTTATAAAAAATTTTGTCAATTTTTGCGTTTTTATTTAAGTTTAAAAATATAAATCTGCCACCATACACTCTGCATTTCATCTATATTTTAAAAGAGATACCCATTTCACCACTTCTAGGAAATAAACGTATAAAAAGCTTATACTAAAATATTATATTCCATAAAATATGTCTAAATTATATATTTTTACGTGTGGCAACTGTGCAATTAGTGGCATAACATTCAGTCAATGTTAAGTAAACATTTAAAAAATTAATTTCAAATTTAAAACTGTTTAATTTTCTTTTAACTGAACGCTTTAAGAAACTTTATTCATTTTATTAATATACAAAAATACTTTTTAATACTTCTAGAGCTGTCACACACGTGTTTCTTAATAAATATGAACATTAAGTAATACAACTGTAGGCTTATAAGTAAATACTAATGATGATTTGTTTAAACAAAGAACGAATAAGGATGTCGTATTTGTTTATATAGAAGATAGTTTACTTTTTAAATTTTAATTCCAAGTATTTGAATTTGTTTTTTTTTATAAAATTTGTATGTTTGGATAGAACACACTTACATATACAAGAAAATATTTAACATCTACACGCGTCTAAAAATTAGTTACACTCTTGGCTGTGTGACTGATCAAACAGAACAAAAGCGTAGATCTAGAGGATGGGCTGCGGTACTTCTGCCTATATATTGGTCCACTTAGAAGGAATTTTCAGAATTCAGAAGGGGAGTAAAATACTAAAGATATAAAATTTGGTAACAAGCTTTTTTTCTAAACTGCATACAACAAAAACAAAATCTTAAAGGTTTAGTATTTAATTTAGAAATTGACAAATTCTACACAGAAAGAAAAAACACATTCTTAAATCAAGAACTTTGATTTTCAGTTTATCTTAAATCATACTTGAGTGATCCGTATTTGGGATATTTTTTTTAAATCAAGGCAATTCGTGTTAATTTAAAAAAAATGAAACAAAAATACTTGGTTTTTTAATATATTTTTACATTAAAAAATAAGGCATCTTAGTTTGGAGAGTCTCGGGTTCAAGTCCCAGCTACGGCAAGAGCAGAAAAAAAATTTTATATAATAAGTAGTAAATATGTATAAAACAAACATAAAATATTTGGCCCTTCTTTTTTAATAAAGCACTGTGGGTCCAAAAAATTACATTTAATTTTTGGATTATCCCTTTTACGCTTAAATACTTGAAGTGCAGTTTCGAAATTTAGTCAATCTTTTTTTTTTGGCTTAAATGTGGATAAGAGTAAGAAATTTGTGCTTGAGGATGTTTCGAACCTGGTTTAAGAACATTCGTACTCACCATTCTTTTATTAACCCAACGCAAAATTTGTGTATGACTTTTTAAGTAAATTTGATATTTTAAATAATTTTGCTTAAAAGTTTGCTAAGATAGAGCAAACTAAGATAACTTTTAGTGTTTTTCCAGCAACAAAAAGTGCGCTAAAATAAATTTTATTTTTCAGATCTAGTTTTTAGTCGGTTGAGAGCCCAACAAAACTTTTTATAATTTTTTAAATTTTTTTTCTGAGTTTAATATTGAGCAGCGAGCTGGTCAATAATTTATAAGAATACATAGACACCCAAACGGATGGACAGAAGTGCATCAGTCGACTCATGAAGGGATTTTCAGAAGTGTTACTACAAGCTTCAACTAAACAAAAATACTGATTTTCAGTTAAAGTTATTTTGGTCAATTATTTTTTTTTGGTAACAGTTAGCTTAAATGATAGCAAAACTAAATAATTTCTGACGAATATATAAATAAATTTTTTAATGTCTGAATTAAAATGAAATATTTTGTTAATTTTAATGATTTAGTTTATAAGAACTGTGAAATTAAAAGCTTTTGACCCAAAATTAAGCAGCAATCATAAATCACGTTATTGAAACTTTTTATATAAGTTTATAGATACAAAAGTGATTACTTTAAACCCAGATTGAGGTTGAAAATCAATTATGTGTTCAAAAAGCATTTTTTACATTTTTGGTATTTATGCATTTTTAATATTTTATTTCTTCAAATAATACAAAACAAAGATCTGTTGACCCTGATTGAGGCGAAAAGCAACCAAGTGGGCAAAAACTAATTTTTCATATGCAGTTTAAGGCCATTGGAGTTCGAAGTCATAAAGATCGAAAATTACATATCCTGTTTTAAAACCTTATAAAATATCATGCAAATTTTTATTGAACTTGGTACTTTGTAATCGGTAATGTATAAAATTTTGCTAACGAAGTAGCGGGTTAATTGCTAGTTTACTTATGAATTAACTTAACAAACCGTTTGCCCCTAATAATTTATTATAGTTTCTTATTGTTGTAAATGGTCTAAATTAGCTTCCTAAAGATAAGTTTTTTGTAACAGTTTCAGAACTGAATATATATGTATAACCTGGGAACACACTATGCCCGCAACGATGAGCACAGCCAAAATTATAAGGTAGCCCTATTTCCAAGACCCATCACTACCACAGTAAATCGAGTTTTAAATATTTTGAACTATAAAAAGAAGCGAACAGAAAAATTTACATTTTCTTTGATTATAGCAGCGTTTTGCCTTTTCTTTCGCAGAACTTTGTTTTCCTGTTCAAGTTCTTTGAAATGTCTTGATTATACATTTGTTTTTTTACTACTAATCGTTTTTACTGGAAAAAGAAGAATAAATATTTATTTATTTTTTCTCATCTTTATTTTCATAACTTAATTTAATTCGAGCAAAGTATCAAAAATTAAAAAAAAACAAGCAAAAACGCTATATTCGACTGAGCCGAATCTTATTTACCCTTCACATTGGCCTTTCGAAACCCTGCACTTCTTTTTTATTTTTATACATTTTTTTATTTATGAAATATCTGTGACTTTGAAATAAGTGTCAGGGTCGTATTTTAACCCTCTTAGGAAGACCTACTAAGACTTCTTACTACTACTGCCCTAATTTTTTAAAATTTTGTATGGCAACACCCTTAGGAAGTAGTTATAGGGGGCAGACTGGAAGCGGTAGGGGGGGGGGGGGATTTATTACCATGTTCCAAACTTTTAATGAGAGCTCTCTTAGGCGATGGAGTTGGGGGGAGTATGTTCTAGAAACATGTTTGGGAAAGGGTACAAATGGGGGTCGGTCGTAGACATTATATCTGTTATGCTGACTCTTAGGAAGTTAAGGGCGTTTTTACATAATTTTTTTTTTTAAATTTTGTATGGAAACCACCTTAGATGATGGAGATTGGGGATAAGTATGGTCCAGGAATATGTTTGGAAGGGGAAATAATGGGGGTCTGTGATACATTGTATTTCTCTAAAGGCGACTGAGCGGTAGTTGTAGGGGTTTTTACCATAATTTTTTCAAATCTTGTATGGCAAGCCCGTCTGGGGGTAATTATATTCCACAAAAATTTGTGGAGGAAATCTTAATGGGTGGTGGTCTTACATTGCACCCGTGTAGGGGCAAGTACGGAGCAGTTGGAGAAGTTTTTAGAATTTTAGAGAAGTAACCAGAGGTAATCTTGGTTTTTGGCTTATACCTCGTTGTCAGGCGATTTTGCCGGATTCCAACCAGGATTTTTTTGCGGACACATTAGATAGTTTGACACCACTTACAAGTCTATTCCACATCAGGGGCATAAATAGCACGGAGACACGGGCAGGCAGATAGATGGACAGACAAACAGACGAACATCGCTGAATTAACTTTACTATATATAAGGACCAGAAAGAAATTACAAACGGAATAGCAAACTTATGTGAAGGGTATAATTATTCGACTGTGCTTGTTGTTTTTATCGTTGGAGCATATGTATACATACATACACATTAATATATACAAAAATGTATGGGGTTTCTAAATCTTTATACATTTTTTGGTTTTTATAATTGGTCAACAACAAACTGTGCGCATAATTCTTATTAATTTTATTATAAATTTATTTCCCTAATTTTTTCGTTTGTTTTGCTTTTACTTTCCAAATTGCTGGATATATAAAGTATTTAATGTAGAACTAACCTACGTCAAAAGAAATAAAAAACATGAATTTGTAAGCATATGTGGTAAGTAAGTAGTACATAGAAGTAAGAAAAACACACTTAAACATACATATTCAATTAATGTATGTATTTGCTCATTCAATTTCATGCTTTAAAATGCATACAGTTTATGCCATATTTGTTATAATAGTTTTTTTCGGCACATGGGCTTCTGAGCGGGAAAAATAGTTTATAAAATGATTAAACAAGTGCTTAAAAAGGAGGAAGGAACTTGACTTCTTGCATATTTTTTTGAGGCAAAATCATTCAAAATTTGTTGTTAGTTGGTTTCTAAGCAAATTGTTAATAATTAGTTTCTTCATCCTGATTGTAATGGATTATCCGATGAGTGTAGTGCATTGCAGGTTGAATTGTCAGCAATATACAAAACGCTTAATTGGCAACGATACTAGAGAATATTTGACAAAAATAGTGGAAACTTCCCGGATAGCCAAGCCACCATTAGATCCTTTGCTGCTGTATGCTTCTATATTAAAACTTTTCCGCAAATATCGGACATTTTTGAACTAGATGGTGATGCATTTTGACATCACTCTTGCTCCTCCAAAGGTTGCCGGGCACGGAGTCATTGCAGGAAACTGTGCTGCTGAGGCACTAGCGAAGTGAGTTACAAAACTGGATGAAAGGGCGATTAAACGCTTTGTGGAGTTTCCACTTTCTCCAGTGAATTTTATGTGAAACCGTGTGGACTAACGAATGCAGTTGCGGAACCATAGCCGTTTGTGAGTAATTAGTAGACTGGCCGGTCTATCGGATATGTCTTACGTCAGCCTATCGAGTCTATCTCCCTATCGTCAACCAGACATAGCAGTTAGTTCCCATATTGGGACCAGGAGCTTTGCCGATTTTGTTTGGCCCTTTTGATTTCGTCTACTGGAGAGTTTTTTTTATAAAATATAATTATAATTTAAGTTATTAAGATAAAAAAACCAATGTTTTATTACTATAAAATGTTTGCTTAACTACGAAGTTTTTTTTTTGATTTCGATTTAATTTATAGTGCACGTGACTGCACGTGATACTTTCTTTCTCTCAACTTCTCCCCAAAACCATTTACAAAGATAGCGTTCCTTCATTAAAATCTTGGTCAGATGTAAATAAAAGGCTTGATGTGGGGGTAGTTGTATAGTTACCTAATTCAAGATTCTCTGATTTACCAAATTCTAGTTCACATAATATAATAACTATAATGCTAGTGCTTGGAACTGATGTCACGCAGAATAAAGTTTTTCGGTGAATCAACATCGACACCAAAAAAGGGATATATATCCTTACAGGGAAAAAGTACTGGCTTTATCTGAAACCTACGTTTTTTAAGTTGAGTTTTCATGCTGCATAGAAAATGTTGTCATATGGGGGGGTACTGACAACAAATATAGTCGGTTTTTGCTTTAAATTTTTTTAATAAGATTTTCAATCCCCATCATTAGTTCAACATAGATAGTACACATAAAAATCCCGTTCTTAAACGAAAAATTTTATTGTTAAATTTATCGGAAATCGCTCTTTAAATTTTCAAGCACGATTCGTATTAAAGTTTCCTCAAATCTAGAGTAACTGAGATAACTTTAAAAAGTCAAGCAGAAAAAACTTGCTGTTTCTATATACATTTTAACATATAAAAAACAGAAAATCCCAGTGGCTTAGATGGTAGCGCGCTATTGATTGTTGCAGTTTGAAGAGTCGCAGGCTCAATTCCCAACTACAACAAGTACAGAAGAAATTTTTTAATAAAATAGAAAATAAAACTCTTCTTCTTTAGTAAAGATCCGTAAGTAAAAAAAATACTTAATTTTTGGCTTGATTCCTTTTACGGTTAAATCAATCATCCTAAGCTTACATCAAATAAAATTTTGTACATAAATCAATCCTTTGCCTTAAATGTGGCTAAAAGAAAGAAATTTTTTTAAAATAAATCTTACTTGGTTTCAGAAAATCCATATTAACCGTACTTTTGACACCGAAATGACTTTATTTAAGTAAAGATTAATTGCTTTATTTTTTTGCGTAGAGACAACTGCGCAAGCTCTTTTGTATGTACAGGTCATAACCTAGAGTTGGAACTAAGTTTGGTCAAGTCGACGTTGAAGAAATAACTTAGAATTAGATAACAGGCAAATCTTTAGAGGGGCAACTTGAATTTAAAAGACAAAAAAGCTTTTGAGTGTGATTGAAGAGTTATTAATTAGGGTAAGCTTAGGATAAAACTAATGATAGCAAATGTATAGAAAAACTTGATCACATAAATGCAATCTAGTTTTAGGAGTTTTGATAAGGTGGAATATTGAACCTGTTGACTTAAAGCAATCAAAATAAAAAAAGTTAAGGAAAAACTCATAATGACAGCCATGTGATTCGGTATTACACCTCGAACCACTTGTACAACTTACAATGTCTTTTCAATGTCGTTTTATTTCGGGACTGCAAATCATAATACTTTTCAAATTTTTAATAAAAAAAAATCACTTATAAGGAAACATCGGAAAGTCTTTTGATACACCATCTTGATGCATTAAACTAGACTTTTTAAAAATCAAGTGCCTTTGAAAAATTTTGACTTGTATTTTTATATTAATACTTTTTTATTCTAATTTTTTGTCAAAAAAATAATAATCATTTGAAGTAAATAATAATTGTTATATTTTAAATTAATATAAAAACTAAAAATAACGATCAATGTTATCATAATTAATATTTATAAAAATTTAAAAGTAATAACTAGTTCTAGAAAAAAATATAAATCAAAAAAATAATATTTACACTTTGACAAAAAAAAAAGAAAACAAAACTAAAAAAATTATTATATTTAAGAAAAAAAAAAACTAAATCAAAATATTATTAAAATTTTTAAAACTTGTTTTTTTGGCATAATTAATACGTTCTCTGGTTTAATTACTTTTATTCCTCTTCAGTAAATTTTTTAAATGCTCCTTGTTCCCAGCTTAGAGATACCATTTACATTTTAAAAAAATCAAATCTATATAGAGCTTTAATAGTCAGTTTTTTCAATAATAAACTGATTGTAGTAAAATATGGTTTTTGGAGTTAAAAATGCATTATTTAACAAATAAGGGAATTGTAAATGATCATGAGTTTTTAAAACAAAGAAATATAGACAAGTAAGTAAGTTATAATCAATCAAGCCCTACATTTGTATTGGGGCTTTTTAGAAAAATATATCGTTAAAAATATACCTACTTTTCAGTATAATAGTTGGTGTCATAAAGATAAACATGTGGCCAAAGTTTTGAGAAGGTAAAAGGCCATTTATATCCCAGGAAAACATTTTTATTAGTCTACATCAAAAAACTGATCGATCATATTTTTGTTCAGTATACTAGTTGGGGACAATGTTGGCTATTAATGCAAAATTTTGCCAAGGAAGAATTGAATTCTAGCCATTTATAGCCCAAAATGCTTATTACGTGAGGACATTTGTATGAAGGTTATACCCAAAAATTAGACGATCATACATGGACATTTAGCAAGACGGACGGACAGGCATGAATAAATCGACTAAGAAATTGATTGCGTGTAGATCAATATACTTGAAGGTGACTTTTAAGCGTTAAAAATATCTGTTTAAGACTTATATTTGCCGTAGTTCATTGAAATATCTTCAAAATTGCCAACTAAGCAAGCAGGACGGACAGAAGGACGGGCGGACATAATAAAATCAACTCAGAAAGTGCTTTCGAACAGAACGGTATACTTAAAGGTGGGCCTTTGACCATATTTTTGGGCGTTATAAGCATCTGCAAAAACGCATAATACCAATACCGCGAATTTCATTACAGCATGTAAGCAGTTTAGAATCATTGCAGTAACATAATAGCAGCAGAAATACTTTTTTATTAAATGTAAAATAAATATTTATTACGTACCACAAAGAAACGGGCGGACTAAATATATAAATAAATGGACAAAAGAAAAGAACATGATATTTATTGAAGCAAATAAATGATTTTTCAATTGTCCGATTTTTTTTCCTCTTAAAAAAACAGGAAAACAAATTTCATGCAAAATTAAAATTTTCAGCCAAAAGAAATATCTTTTTCTTTGCTTTTATTTAAAACAAGTAATAAGGAAATGATAGGAACGTGTGCATGTTTAGGTAATAAATTTTTAATATGGTCACCGTCACTCTTAGATGCAGATACATATGTTTGTATGTAGAAACGCACCTTTGCATGCATGCAAACATACATATGTTTGTATTAATACCGCCTAATATACAAATATATCTCGGAGACTGAATAAAAATAACATTTTTTTTAAGTTTTTAATTTAAGTTGCTTGAACGACTAAAAATTGCCAAAACAAAATTTAATGGAGCGAACAGTAGATACAAGATTGCAGAAATTATGACGTCTAAAGGCGAACGCAGAAATAAGTAAAAGATAATATATATTTGAGTTAAAATTATCCCCTAAGTTTTTAGGGGTTTTCGAAAAAAAGTTAATAAAAATGAAGTTTTTTTGTAAAACGATTTTTAAGTTGTCATAAGTTGCCCAAGATCAGAGGAATACCAAGGCTTCATAACTTCCAAAATTGCACAGAATATTAACACAAACAACGCAATGGAATTACTGTTGTGGGCAGAAAAGAAGAAGAACCTATTCTTCAACGATATAAGCTCAGTTAAAAAGAAATTTTTCAAATTGATATAACTTAATTGACATACACACAATTTCTACGAAGAAGATTCGGAAAACGAGTAAGTTTGTAGGCTACAAACATAGATAAGATCCCAATTTATTAGGCTGCTCATATCTGTTACCTTTAGACCAACCAACCAGCATTACTCTAAACTTTTCAATGTAATAAATCCACTTGAGATAAAAATGGATCCAAAATAAATTTTTGAAAACGATATTTCACAGACCACTACCGGTAATGACGACTACTTTAAATCAAAAATGCTCGGACGGTGGCGCCATCTTGGTGTCGTTTACCAATAATTTTTAAAGGAGGCAGACAACTCCTAAATCTTATATTAGCTGATGGTTGTGTGTAACTAATACACACTAATTCGTTTATGTAAGTCTGTGTGCCAGTGTCTAACAATGAAACGGGTATATGAAGACCGGAAAATAGAAGAAAATGTTATAAAGTCAGCAGGCTGCCTGTAAATAAGATTAAATTTTTCAAGGAGTTTTCGAACTCCCCAAATAACAATCTTCAAGCAGGCTAGCCAGGAGGTCGGATTATGCTTGGTGAGGAGTTTACGAACCCCCCAGACAATTTCTTCTTCCGCTAGCGACGCACGGGAGCTTCTTTAGTAGTTTAACCCCCACAACCGCGTGGACAGCTAATACTAAAGGACATCGGGTGAAGAGTTTGTAAACTTCCCAGGTATCTTTTTCCCCTTGGCGGGGCCGATGGTAAGTGGCGAGGAATATACGAACTCCTTACTAAACTTCACCCTGAACAGTGGCTGGTTCATCCTTTTTGTATTCTGTGGTACCAATACTCTCCATGTTAGCCTGTGCTAGTGTTCTAGGTGCCAGTTGATAGCAGTATTCGCCGGAAGCGTGGCAGAACTTTCCGTAAATATAAGTAAAAAACTACATGTGGCGGACTTATCCGGAATAAAAATGAGACCCTATGTGGGAAAATATGTAATAAAAAACTATTTTTTGTTTTTGTAGCGAACCTGGAAACTGATGAAATTACCCCAGTAGCTAGCGGAACCGTGTCGTTACAGGTTTCACAAAAAGTTAGACGGCCGTAAGGGTAAAAACTGTTAAATGTCTTGGGAATTCGGTCGGCAGGGGATAGGCTATGAAATGGGTATTGTCTAAGTCTCATTCTAAGTCTTATTCTTTCTGGTCTTTAAAGTGTTGTTCCTCTTTTACTTTTGGACTAATTTATTTTGTTTTTTTCTAAAAAAAAAGATGTATAATGAAGATCACTAAGTGTTTATGTATTAAGGCCTACTTGCAACTGTATTTATGTATCTACCCTTTTTAGTTGTTTAAGGACCTTTGCTAATAACATTCCTATAACGTATGCTTTTAAAATTAAATTTTACTCTTTAAAAGCCTTTTTTGAATCTTCTTCAACCTCTACTTAAACACAACCTTTTAAGTTAAAGTTAATGCTGTATCACATTAATAACTATTTTTGTATAAAATTGCAAGGCACTAGAAAAATATTGTTTTTTTTTGGTGGAAACATCAGTACAGGAAATATTAGTTTTTATTTTCCTACGGTAGGTAGCGTTCCAAATAAATTGCAAATAAAATGAATTAAATTCGTTTTATGTTCAAAAAAACTATTAAAACAAAAAGAAAATAAATCTTAAAACAAAAAGTACAAGACTATGACGACAGAGTCTTTTATATGCCCGAATCCATAAGATAAATCACTACTGGAAGTTTGCCAATTTAATTATGAAAGAAAATTTCTACAATTGTACAAATAGAATGGACAAACACCAAATTAAATTTGAGTATTATCCATAAAAGTTTTTACAAATGTAAGTGTAAATAATTTAAGATTTGAATTAAGAACAAGAAAAATAGATGAATAATGGAATAATAATAATAAAAATAATAATTAGAGAAGAAAAACAAGAAAAGTGGAGAATTTTTTATGTCGAGATTAGCCACAAATAATATGTTTGAAAACTGTATTCGTTTTAAATTGTTAAACCACATATTGTTTAATAAATTTGTAATTATTTATTGTTGTTTTGTTTTAGAAAACGTAAATATACAATATATTTTTCGTACTTTAAAGAATATAAAAGTTTAAATTAGGAAGGGATATGCATTTGCCTACTTAGGATGCCATATTTGTTTATTTTAATAATATCGAAAGTAAAATTCACTCACCTTTTTATGACTTTTAAAAACAGAACATTTAAATGTATCTGTGCTGGCATCTCTTGCAATATAACTAAATATTTTGAGATCACTACTGTCATGAGATACATAAAATATACGATAAACAGGATGATTTAATAATTCGATTTCCTCGCAGTCATTCGACCAGTTCTTTTTCTATAATAAAAAAAAAATATTAAAATAAATAAAAATAAGAAATAAAAAAAAGAAGGAAAAGAATTAGAAAAATACTGAAACTATTACTTACTTTTCTGCGGCGTTTTTTCAACACAACTCTTACACCATTGACGGAGATATGGATGGTGACTTTACGTTTTTTCAAATTTTGCACTTTGCATTCGTACTATAAAAAAAAGAAGAAGAAGAGTTTGTTATTTATAAATATTTGGTTTGTCATTAAATTGGGTCATTTAAAAATAAGACACATTTTTTGCTGATTTTAAGTTGAACGCATTTTTTTTTAATAAAAAAATCTTAATTTACTAAATAAAAAATATGTTTTTAATAATGTTTAATTTTCTGTGAGATACGTTGTTGTCAGTCTTTTTGGCTAAAACAGCATGTGCAGTATTCAGCTGATAAAACAGGGCTAGAGTTTTTATTTTCCCGCAGTTTTGAGTTTCCCGGGAATGTGGAAAATTTTTGACAAATATCCAGGATCCACCGATCCAGCTTCTAGTAATAAATATGAATAAATTTCTTAAAAAAAAAATAGAAAGTTTTAAGTAAGATTACGAACTAACTTGCTTAGAAACTTTAAAAATAAAAATGTAGCAAAAAATTTAATTAGAAACTTTAGTCGATACTTTTAAGTTAAAAAACATTGATTGGCGTAACGGACCTAGTTGCGGCTAATTTGACTACAGTAAAACATAAATTTTTTTCCGTAAGCTAAACTTTTTCTTTAACTTGAGGAAGTTAACCACCATATTTTTTGTTTACCTTTTTTCTAAAATCGATATGTGTGATGGTTTTAAGTTACCGAGGAATACATAAAAAATGCAAAAATGCCACATACGGATCAATATTCAATTTTGAAAAGTTACTGCAGCTTAAAAATATGCTTCTTCTTGCCTTTTTATAACTAAGAACAGCAGCATAATAATTCTGATTTTCTAATCGCTTCACCTAAACACTTTTATGAAACGAGACTGCACATTTTTTTGCTTTTTAAAAACGCAATTGAAATAATTTAAATATTAAGGGAAGTGATCAGAGACAAATTTTAAATTTAAAAAGGATTTGACATACAGGTTTTGTAGGAAAACTTCCTTTAAAACCCCTGTTTAAAATGCGAAATTGATTTACAGATAATCCCCAAGGAAAACACACCAATCTTAATTAAATACCCTAAAACATTAATTTCTTAAAAAAGGACTCTTTTGGGAAAACTAAAATACACAAATCTCTAACAGATGTTTTATAAACACGAAATAAACAAATTGCTTATGTTTATTAGTTCCCGGGGTCTCGCCAAAAAAATCCCGAAAAAGCGGCAAATAGTATTAATTGAAACTCCGGGAAAATTCCGGGAAAAAACTTTAAGTAGTGCTCTGTACTACTCTTGCAAATAAGACATAATCGGGAGTATTAAAAAAAATATCTAACAAAGATTCTAGAGACTTTGACTTTGAAGAGGGACAAAAAAAGGGTTAAAAGTAGTCTAAAAAAATTTTCGGCTTCTGATTGCGGCGAAAAGATGATACAAAATAAGCGTATCGTATGGCATTAAAATTGGATTGGGAATTTATAAAATATGGGGATCTATGTGCTTTAAGGAAAAATTTACTTAATTTACGCGTGGTTTGTCACTTAAATATATTAAGACAAACGACGAGACATTTACAAAGAAGTCTGCAAACTAACCTACGAAGATTGTAGGCAGCGAAACCTTTAATTAACTTATAGCCCAACAACGTGAGATCCGCAAAACACACTCGTAAAATGTTATGCAAACAAGGGGTAAGTTGCAAAATGATTAAGCCATGTTCATCTGTTGAAAAAAAGTTTCCGGAGCCAAATATTTTCTGACGAACAAGATTTTGGTGGTAGCAGAACGATATACAAAATCAACAAAATCGGTTCACTATGAAAAGAGATGCAAGCAAAACCCTATACTCCCATTTTTTAAAACACATACAATTAATAAATCTCTATATATTTCCCTAAATTACGCCAATGCTGACACAGAAAGTATAGCGTGTAATTTGATGGCGGCAGTCTAAAATAAGAAAATGTTTTTTTCGATAGAAACAGGCGAAATTGTAGGTAGCTCCCCTAAAGTTGAACAAACTCTGTAAAACTTATTTATGTTCTACATTTGGGATCTATTACAGCAATGGACTTAAAATTTTCTGCAGAATAGTTCTGGTGCAATATGTATATTTCAAAAAAATTATATACAATAATACAATAGCACCGAATTGGTTTCAAAATCAACCTTTTTTCATATCTTTTTATTATTTTTTCTTTGCCTTTGGGGAAACAAACAAAAATTATTTAAATCGTAAAGCTTAGTAATTAAAATTAGTAGGCCAGTGCCAGGCTTAATTTTAGTTTTCAAATTACCACTTTCACAGTTTTCATTGAGAGACAACAGTATGCTTGCTCTTCTAACGTTCGTGTCTCTTATGGTGTAAGATGTTTCGAGCGAGCGGATGAACTTAAAACTAAATTGTTGGGCAAAAGATCACAATAGAGGCGAAACATGCACAGAAAGAAAACAAATGTTCTAAAATCAAGAATTTTTTTCTTAAAATTATCCAAAATCGAACTTAAAATTTTAAAGTACGATCCGTATTTTAGTTTTTTTGAATTAAGTCTAGAATAAAAAATTGTTTGTTTTTGGATGTTTCTTTAAACATTTAAAGAAAGGGTCTCGCTGGTCTAGATGGTAGTGCGCTGGTGTTGCAGTTCGAAGAGTCCTAGGTTCAAATTGCAGCTACGGCAAAGAAAAAATTTAAAATAATATATACTACATATGTATTAAATTAAAAAAAATATATAAAACTTTTCTTCTTTAATTAAGCATTTTTAGTCAAAAAATTTTTTTTTTATTTAAATCCATTATAAGTACGGTTTCGAGTTTAAATCAAACCTGGGGGCAAATTATGGCATTCGATTCGAAAATTTTCCTAGAACATAAATTATCTTCCATCTCCATCCCCTTCAGGATTTGCTGCACAAAATTTTAAGAAATTAGGATAAAAACCCCATAGAGGGTATTTAAAATTAGAAATGCTTCGTAAATAAAAAAAAAAAAAAAAATGGATAAAAAAAGAAGTTCGGGGTTTCGAAAGGATGATGTGAAGGAATTACAAACTTCGACTCAGCTGAATATAACACTCGTACTTGTTATTATACCCTTCACATAGTGATAAGGGTATATATCAGTTTGTCATTCCGTTTGTAATTTCTTTATTATCCATTTGCGACCCCATAGAGTATATATATTCTGGATCCTTATAGATAGGGAAGTTGATATAGCCATATCCGCCTGTCCGTCTGTCCGTCTGTCTGTCTGTATGTCTGTCTGTCTGTCTGTCTGTCTGTCTGTCTGTCTGTCTGTCTGTCTGTCTGTCTGTCTGTCTGTCTGTCTGTCTGTCTGTCTGTTTGTCTGTCTGTCTGTCTGTCTGTCTGTCTGTCTGTCCGTCTGTTGAAATCAAGTTTCCGGAGTCAAATAAAAAGATACAGACTAGTTAATGGTGTCAAACGATTACAAATATCCCGCTTACAATCGCTATTTAAAATTAGCAAAATCGGTTCACTATTGACCGAGATATAAGCGAAAACCCGTAATTTTACGATAAGACCTACATTTAAAAAAAAAATTTTTTTGGGTGGAAGCAGAAAATGGGGTAGCTCCCACACAAATTTACAATTTTTATTAAATTTTCGATACGCTATGTCTCGGAAACAGATATAGAAATAAAATGTTCTAAAAAAAGTAATTGGACAACAAAGCCTACGCTTTAAAGACAAAAATTTTTGGGTGGGGGGTGAATGTGGGGTAGCTCCCATACAAATTCACAATTTTTGTAAAATTTTCGATTCGCTATATCTCGGAAACTATAACAGCTATCGACATCAAATGTTCTGCAAAAAGGAATTGGACAAAAAACCTACACTTTGAAGAAAAAATTTTTTGGCTGGGGGCAGAAAAAGGGATAGCTCCCATACAAATTAACAATTTTTATGAGATTTTCGATACGCTATATCTGGAAAACTATTACAGCTATCGACTTTAAATATTATACACAAAGTAATAATCAAATAATTCATACATTTTAGAAAAAAAGTAGGAGAGGTGCAGGGGGATTAAAATATCCCATAAAAATTAACAACTTTTATTAACCTTTAAATATGGATAATGTCGAAAACTTTTAAAACTTTCGACCTCAAATCTTCTTCATCTATTTCTATTATTCATACGAACGTTAAAATTTTGTATATTTTTTCTATGGGCTTTAAAACTCACACAAGGTTTTTTTTTATATTATTTGCAGTACAAAATAACGCGGCTGGGTATATTTAAAGACCAATGTGAAGGGTATATAAGATTCGGCACAGCCGAATATAGCGCTCTTACTTGTTTTCCATATAAAATATTAGTTTTAGGTTTTAAGATAACAAATCTTTTAATTTTCAAATATTTGTTTAAATAATCATTTCTATGTAACATTAAAAATTTTATAAAAAAAAGTTTTTTGTATTAAAGGTGTATCTGCAAAACAATGTGACTGAATTTTATTAAGTTAGGAATTTTTTTAAAAATTTTGTCATTTCAAGTAAAAAGTTTGCCTAAATTTTGTTGCTTAATTTTATTCGAAAATAGAAAAGAAAAATTTAAATATTGATTTTTCTTACATATGTACGTGTTTTTGCAGATACAACCTTTTCATTTTTCTTTATTTTAAATTCTCTGTTTAAAACAACTTTTTCAACTCTAAAATAATGTATTAACTTTAAAAAATATGAATGTTTAAATGATTTCCCCCTGACATCTGAATATAACCTTTAATGACTTAAAATTATTTTTATTTTTGTTCATAGGAAGCTTAAAAAAAACCACAAAGTTTTTAAAAAGCCTCCACCCGGAAGACTTGTTTTTTGTCTTTGGTAAATGTAAAAATGTTATTACACTTAAAAAATTATTGCAGTAACTGACTGTAAGTTATTTAAGAAGTATTCCGTACAGTTGCTTTTGGATAAAAAAACTGATTTGAAGGGTAATTCAAAGCTTCAGCTACATAAAAATACTGATTTTGAGGTGAAGTTAATTTTGTCAGTTATTCTGTAGTAATAATTACTTTGTTAATATATTTCTGATACCTTGTGTTTTGCTGTAATTGATAGAAAATCTGGTTAATTTTTAAAGTCTACTGAAGCCAATTTCTTAATCTCTGAACTTAAATAAAATATTGTGTTGGTATAAACAAATATCTTGTTGGAGGGTTTTTAAATTAATATTCAGTTATTTTAGGCAGTATTTTTAATTAATTTTATTTGAATAATTTTTTGAGTGTAGAAAGAGCATAACGCAACAAAAAATACATAATAAGCCTTAATCTCTTAGATTTTTTTTTTCTTGACAAAAAAAAAATAAATAGGAAGATGAAAAAGGAAATTAAGTTCAATTATTTTAAAGCGAAATTTTGCCATATACTGGTGTCACGAAAAGTAAAGCATAAACCGACATCGTAAATTATGCGCCACTTTACATACAAATATTCATTAGTTTATGTCAATGACAGAAAAACCTCAAGTACGAGATAGCGTTTCTTATTTAAGGTGAATGTTTGAATACGAAATTTACTATGACTATCATTTAGATAGGGGTTTTTCTTTTTAATGATTAAAGTACACCGCCTGCTTAACCTAACACACTATTCATTTAGGAATAAACTGAAAAATGTATTAAAACCTTTAGAAATAATGGACGGTGTAAGGATAAAAAATACAGGATTTAAATAAAAAGGTACATATATAAATCTTTCTTTTTTCTTAATTTATCTTTTTTACTAAGAAGAGGAGCTGAGAACATACATATACTCAATATAAACCTAAATAATAAATTTAATGTTTTACAAGCGGCATGACAAATTGACTACAACTGCCATTTACCCTATTTGTAATGGGAATAAAAAAATATTCACTGAAAAAACCAAAACATGAAAAGAGCATTATTTCTGTATGTCACAATTAGCAAGGATGAGTATGATGTATGCTTGTTTATTCGAAAGAAAAAAATATGGTTTTGAAAACATATGTGGGCTTAATAATTTTCTGTGTTAAATATAAATTTAAAAAAAGGTTGAGTTTTTTGGAGCTGACTGTATAATTAAGACAAAGTAAAATTGATATGCGAATGTTTTAAATGATTTTGACAATTCATATTTTTTACATCTAATTTTAATTTGAAACAGATTAACTAGAAGTCTTTTTTTAAGTCATAAATTCAATTGGGCCTAAGGTTTTTTCAGCTTCTAACATCGAACATACATAATCAACTCTTGGTCATCTTAGTCAGTATTTGATTACATTTAATGTCAAATTCGAACCATTATTT
Source organism: Melanophora roralis (assembly GCA_963583895.1). Classification (NCBI taxonomy): domain Eukaryota; kingdom Metazoa; phylum Arthropoda; class Insecta; order Diptera; family Rhinophoridae; genus Melanophora; species Melanophora roralis. The sequence goes on along the minus strand of OY757189.1, from coordinate 32,032,089 downwards.
TTTTATTAAATTAAGCCTTAAAGAAAATTTTTAATCGATTTATCATCAATAAAACATTGATTTTATATAAAAATGAGAATAACTTGTAGCATCGAAAAAAATCACTAATTGTTTACAGAGAAGCACAGTCTCATTGGTACTTCCAGGAGCGATTATTCATGAAATTTTTAAAAGGATCTGAAGTTCCATCCTTTTTAAATTTAAATCGTTAAGAACTGAAAGAAAGTGACTTTGATTTCCACAAAAAAATTTTGTTTGACGATGTTGAAGCGTTTTAACGCTGTAAATCCCATTTTTTGGGGCAACCCTCGATTCGAACATCAAAACTCAGGGACACAATTTCGTATGCCTTATCCATGCATTAGATAATTATACCATTTTTTTTCGAAAATTCTCTAGGCCAGGTGACGAATGTCAACGGTGAAAAATATCGACGCATGATTACGGAATTAGTTTTGCAAAACCTACTCTTCACACACGTGGTTTCAACAGGATTTGGCGGCTGCATACACAGCCAAAGCTTCTGTGAATTTGCCTCAGGAGTTTCCACCAAAAACTGCTCGATTTGAGGACATCCCACGGCCACCGAAGTCACCCGAGCTAACTTCCATGAATTTTTTATGGGGCTACCTCAAAGAGAGGGTTTATGATGACAATCCCCAATCTCTTGTGGATTCAAAAAAAATATATTGGTCCATAAATCAGCTCAATTGAACTAAACTTACTGCAGCGTGTGGCGCAGAACACAAAGATCCTTTTTAAACAGTGTGTTCAACTCGACGAAAGACATCTGGATGACATATTCTTTAAAAAGGAAATAAAACTCTGTGTCAAATATTATAATGTTTTTTATTTAAGTTTGAAAATATAAATCTGCAACCAGACACCTTGTATACGTTTAGCTTTATGATAAACCTCATACGAAAACGCAATGCATTAAAACCAAAACATTTGTATGGAAAAATTAAAATTGAAAAAAAAAAGTTTTCAATAAATTTTGTTTTCGTTTTAAGGCGATACGTTTTCATAGCTGTATATGACATTAAATAACTGACTGAAACTTTTTTGAAAACAGGAAAAATACTTTTATTTTCTTTCACTGCTTGGGGCGGTCGTTCCAAAAGGTCGTATTTTTAGACTCATTCTGAACTTGGTTTTTTATACCAGAGATGCCAACAAGTAGTTAATACTTTGTTTATACTGCTCCTCTCGGTAAATTACCCAAGATAAAAAAAAAAGAGCCAAGCCATGGGAAACAAAAATAAATAAACAAAAAGACATCTCTGTAACTATAATTTTACACTTTCGCACTCCCCAATCCTAAACGCTTTAAGGCGAAATACCATGGTATTCACCTTAACCGTATCCGTATATAAAAACTTCATAAAGGTGCGAAGCTGACAAAATTTAAACTAGAAGCAGCCTGCGGAATTTACTTACAGCGCACTAAATTTGCATCCAAAATAGAGAAAATTCAACGACGGTAAAGAACAATTCCATTGTGATGGGTGTGACCATTTAACTTACATTTTTACCTTTAACTCAAATATCCAAAAATTCTAATTAATGCAGCGTCTCCACGTAGTAATTTTTTTGCTGATCACAAGCAATAACGTCTATGTTTTTTTTACTAAATAAAAAGTTTTATTTTAGCTTTTTCATTAGTTTAATTAATATCTTATCTATTTTTTCTATGTATCTATTATTGTCTCTCTTGCAATTGCAAAAATGATAAACGGAACTACTGAAATGACAGCCACTTGCTTGGCAATAACTGCTTAGGGGCATTGCGCAATGGATTGCCATATAACATTTCTGCGACCTACACGCTGCAATTTGCATGAAAGCAATGAAATTTGACAATTTCCGGAAAAAATATTGCTACTTGGAGCAAAAGAAAGGTTACAGTTGTCAAAGATGGTAGACACTAAAAAAACAAAATTTCTGCCCATAACGACCACTAGAAGATTGTGACGGGTGTGGCCTTACAAATTTTATTTTTGAACAATTTTGACTGTGTAAAATATTTTTGAAATTGGGTTCACTTAATAATTCAAATGGTGGTAAGTGTTTTTAGTCGTATTTGATACTTGACTTTAACAAAAAAACGAATTTTTCCTAAGGAAATCGCCTTTTTTGAGCCTATTTTTAGCACATTCTTATTTTAAACTCTTGTTAAATAAATAAAAAAATATATACCACTTACATATGTATATATCGATCTATCAATCATTTTAATTCTTTTTTAGAAGTAAATTTATCGATTTTTTTTATCGAGTTTTTCCCAATAATTTTTTCTACAATTACCATTAGCGAAAATGACATCAATAATTAAAAAAATATTTTTTTGGCAAAAAAGCAGGCCAAACTACCTATTGTGCGCCATAGCAAATAAGTTTAATGTGGGCCTTTTTGTTATTTATTTGTGAAAACGTAGTAAAAAAAGCATAAGACTATTAAATATATTTTTCCAAATACCATTGTTAACCTACCTACACGTTTCTACTAGAAAAATAATTTACTCTTACATTAACACACGTTCGAACATGTTGGTGTCTCTCTTGTCACTCATACTTGAAATTAGAAAAAAGTTTTTTTTTATCTTCAAAAGGAAAACTCAGTCATTCGAAAAACTTTGTTTATTTTTATTAGATTTTATTTGGTAGACACGTATGGCGTTTATGTAAGCGTGTATGTTGGATATAATTGAATTTTTATTAGTGTTTTAATATATAAAAAAGATAATTGTTTTTTATGTATATTTAAGCCTACTTAAATGTCTATACAGATGTTGAGCCTTACCATCAAAAAAGTTTTTATTAAATAGACATGTTTTTCACTTTCTATTAAATAATTTTGCTAAATTTAAGGCTTTGTGTGTTGTAACTTGGATTTATTATAGAAAAGGAAATTTTTTTTTATACGTTAAAAGCTGGTATTAACTTAAGATTTGAATTTTAAAAACTTTCAACGTATGTATGTGATTAAATAAATATTGTGACTTCTTAATATGGGATAATATTTGACAATGATATACAGACTTTATATTTGTCACAAGGTGAAATACCTTAAGTGGATTATTTAAATTTTAAAATACTAATATAAAGTTAAGTTTAAAATTCTTTAAAAAATAAACAAAATAAGCCTTAATTCAATGAAAACTTATGCAACGAAATTTTTTAAATTTAAGGTCATTCTGGTTTAAGAAAAACTTCTGTTTTTATTAAGTTTAATGTGATGTTCGGGAGTGGGACTTATATGAAACTGTGAAATGAAAGGAACCAAATTAAGACATATATTTTCATTTAAAATAAATCACTTGAGCTTAGTTTCAACTCTTTACCAGAGAGCATAACGACGCGATTTCCGGTATTAGATCCTTTTGTGCGGAGATATTAAATTTAGTCGTGATGCGGAGAGGAAGAGCGACTAAAAATTGCTCATTGCTACTTTCCAGATGATACGAGCAGCATTAAATATAACTCAATAGTAGACAGAGAGAAATATTTATTTTTAAGTTTTTTTATTGTAATAAAGCCGGGAGGAACCTTATTAAATCTTGCAAAGACGCTGAAAATTCCACAATCGGCTAAAGAGACAACCAAATAAAAACAAAAAATTAAAAGGCGGAAAAATCTTCTTAAACGTCATGTTCGCACAAAGACATCCTTACATAAAATGCGAATTAAAGCAAACGTTCCGAAGAGGGAAGAGTGTTGCTCGTGCCAATATAGAAAAACATCTTTACAATATACCAAACCAGGCAGAATGTTTTGCTAAAATATCAGGGAAAATGCTATTTTTAAAACTAATGACAGATCAGATGCAAAAACTATCAGCTTGATATATGGTTGGAACTCTTTACCTTCAAGCTCATTTTTTTTTAATTTGATGGGCTCATTTCCAATTTAAAAAAGACTTGAGCATGTGTTTCTGTATTTTTGGTGCAAAATCTGTTCGCTTTTTTTTTGCCAAAGGGAATTGCACCAATACAGAACCCATGGTAAACATAAAATTGTTCATAGTATGATCCCATGTTTTGGTAAAAAACATTAAAAGTTTTGTAGAGAGTAATATTCGAGACTGATAAACCCCAAATTCTCATTGATGCGGGGACCTTGGAATGGGGGTTTGTCAAAAAATGGGCCAAATAACACTGCAAACAAAAGGTCTAGTCCGCATGCCAAACAAACTATCTGTGCCAAATGTCATTAAAATATCTTAACAAATGCGGCCTTTACTTTGAACATATAAAAATATATGGACACTAGGTCGGATGGGCATTCAACTCAGGAAGTAATTCTGAGTCGGGTAAATTTTGCCCTTTTTTGAAAAATACAAAAGGTAATTTCAAAAAGGACACGCGGGTCTAAAATATTCTATTAAAAGTTTTGCCGGAAAATTTCAGTGAGATTCAACAAGGACGCCAAAGTTGTAAAAAAATTTTGTTGCGTATGACAATAAAAATTACATCCACTGCATTACTTTGATGACCTTACTGAATTCTTCCGTAAATTGCTTGTAGAATACTTTAGTTCTTGAGTGTTTTTATTAAAAGGAATTTTTTGTATATTTTAGAGAAATGTGAAATTAATTTAAAAAGAGAGTAGCGAAAAGCCTAAAAATTTCTGTTATATGATCCTTACAAAATTCTACAATATAACTTTGAATATAATAGTATTTTTTACTTTAACTTTCAGATTTTTTGTTCATTTAATATGATTCTCTCTTCGACGAAAATATGAGAGCTTATAACCACTGTAAAAAAAAATCCAGAGCAGCTGGACTAGAAATTAAATCTACAAAAATGATCTATGATGTTGTAAAAAAGGAACTAGTTTATTGGGCACTGTTACTGAACAATCGATGAAGTACAAACTTTATTTATATTTGTACTGCAGTGATATAGGAAAAGCTAACTTATTTTTGCAAATGACGGCCAATGTCAAATCTGTTTAGACATTTGGTAATCAGACAGATGCAGAATGCAAGTGAACAAGTCATGGGGCGATACACTCCCCAAGAACGCGGAATAATCGTGTCTATTTGTTCGCGAAACAATTCGTCTGTCGTCCGGCACTGACAACGCTAATATTGCGGCTTTTGGCCACCAACCTTTAAGAGTATAGGACCACACGAAAAGTTGTCAGAGCGACCCCGGAGCGCCCGTTCCGCCGAGAATATCGCCACTATTAGCGAGGATGTCGAGCTGTCACCAGAAACATCGACCAGACGCCGTGCCGTCTGTAAGGCGAACTTCGGTCAAACACCTGCGCATGTTCCCGTGCAAAGTCTAGCCCGTGCATCAGCTGCTGCATCTTGACCGCCAAATGCTTGTTACCTACGCCCAAGCCATCCTCAATCTCGAGGCCGAACAGGCCGATTTTTCGACCAAAAGACAGCATTCGACACGAGTGCGAGAATCTATTGCCCAAGGCTCTCGCCGAAGCGATGAAAAATGCCATAAAACAAGCCCATATAGCAATCAATTGTGACGGCGCCCAATTTGGCCAATATCATTATCTCGACTTGACCAAAAAAATTCTTAAGATTATAATAAACATAATCAAGAAACAGAATCGAAGTTTCCAATTTAGAAAAAAACGAGAGCCAAACAACATCGAATGACTTCTTTTTGCCCACCTTGTAGTACGGAATGGTAAGCAAAGCCAATAAATAAATTATGATTTCGATACTAATGTGTATTCATAAATTATTTATATTTATTTTTATTTATTAATTTTTCAATGAAGAAAAATAAGTTGCTTCTTTGAAACCCTTTTATTTTTCACGTGTTCAATACCCAACTATTTTTCTTTGTTCAAAAATATCTTTAAGCCTGACTAGAATGGATTTTGAATTAATATTCGCCGCTAAATATTTCAGATTTTAAAACAATACAATAGTGTTTCATTTAAGACATGGATTTTTGGTTGTTTTAAGAGTTTAATTCCTAAAATTTCTACGATTTTGGAACTTTTAGAGTAAAATCGACTTCCAAGGCTATCAGTCGATTTCGTTAACAAAGAACCGATTTAAAAATATAGATTTTTTTGCTTATAAAATCGATTGTCGACTATAATTGAAGTCTATTTTTCAGTCCCTGTACTTAGCACTTTACTATTCTCACTTGTATTATTATTAGCATACTGTCAGTTTTGCTGAAAAAAAACATTTCTAACCAAAAAAAAAAAAATAAAAATATTCTTTTTAAATTTTATTTCTTAGAAGATTTTGATTTTGTCAAGAGTAACTTTGTGCTACACGGTGAAACAACAGAAAGAAAATAAAATAAAAAAAAATAATTTTTGATTTATTGTTAGTTTCTACCTCGTTTAGCTCATAATCATAAAACGTTTCTCTTGGCAAAAATTTGCAGGATACGCTAAGTCACTGGGAAAAACAAAACTAAACCAAAAATAAAAAAAGGAAACACATTAAAAATACAAAGTTTTTATGTGAATTATCCTTTATTACTCCGAGCATTAGTCAGAAGTGCAAACACTAACAAACACAGGGTATAAAAGTCTAAGCGGAATGAGCGTTTATGCTTAAGGTATCATGGCACTTAACGGTTTCATATTCCCTTTTGATTTACAGTTTTACACTTTTTTTGGTGCGTAAAATGAAACTTGTTTAAAAAACGTGCAAATGTAGAAATGTGTTGAAATGCTTTTTGTTTATAAAGTTTCCCTACTTCTACACTTATACTAAGTTAAGGATTTATTTGGCACTCAAGTATCCTCTTAGGTTGGAGTGTTAAAAATCGATATAATAAATTATAAAGGACAACAATTGTTTGAAAGTTTTCTTGGGCCTTTGTAAGATGAATCAAGAAATTTTATTTTTCTTATACATGAAGGAAGAGGTGTTAATCCTTGAAATAAAGATTTTGTTAAGAATAATTAAAAAAGTTTGTTTGCCTTGTTTACTTGGAAAGATAAATTAGATTTATTGTTTTAATCTTTGACATCAGTACAGACTAACCTTACGTTAAAAGTTACTTTTTTGTTGGCTGTATAAGTATTTCGGGTATAGCAAAATTTTAAGCGCATATCTTTGGTTAACACCTACATACATACAAGAGAGCTGCACGAGTATACTTAAACTTGTTGTTTACTTGAGTATGTTAAAGGATGAACTCTTATTCGTAGTGCCTCTAAGTAATACTTTTTTTATGAACGTAATAGTCTTCAACTATGTATTTGTTGTAAATTGACAGAATTTTTTATTTTTTCGTCTCTTTTTCTTTCTTCCAATCAAATTTAAGTTGATGATGAAAGTATGTATCAACTACGGCTATATTTGTTCTAACATAATAAGTTGATCAGTTTAGTTCTGTTGGATTTTTATTAATTTTTGATATGTATGTATGTATGTATATGTAAACACAAATTACATATGATTATTGTTTTTGTTACAATAGCAAAACATGCACGATAATTCTGAAATAAATTATGACAACATATCCAGCTATTTCTTTAAAAAAAAACAAAATATACACAAAACGTCACACAACGTCACACACATACAAGCAGCATATTAAATCATTGCAAAAAACAAAAACGTGCCACAAAATAAATATACATATTAGAGATGAGCGATATTTCCGTACCTGTGATTTTATACCTGTTACTTGCAAATCACTGGTAACGACAGTGACATAAACTGTGAAGTAACTGCTACTGCTACTTTTAAGTTATTGTGTTACTCAAATAACATTTTGACATGTAACGACAGTGACAAAAACCGTGAAGTAACTGTTTCTACTATAGTGTTACTTTTAATTTATTATGTTACTAAAAGTAACATTTTGAAATATTGTGCAGTAATTTTACCTGCGATGTTACTCTTATTATGTTAAACTTTGCAAAATGTAAAGTAACATTTTTGTGTTTCATGTTTACATTTGGTCATAGCTAACAAATCATATTGCTGCTTTTGTTCTTTAAAAGAAGTAAAGGGCTTATGTGTTTGTATGTGTGTTTGTCAAAGTGCTGTTAAAAACTTTACAACAGAGGTGCCGTCAAAGACCAGCGCCGAGCATTGTTTGTCCCCGACGGCGGATTAAATTCAGATATGAGCCGGCTAAAGAATTAATATTTAAAAACAGATTTAAACACACATTTATTTTAAACACATATCGTAACCTAAAATGAAAAAAAGCACAGCTAACAAAAATAGAATTTTACATGATAAGCGAAAATCTTTGTAAAGGTACAACAAAAATATTTCGAAAAAAATGCGTATAAAGTTTTTAGTTTGCTCGCATTATGTATATAGAAACGAATAAAAACATTTTTTACACGTTATAAGTAGAAACATTTTCAATATGAAACTTATATACGAAATAAAGCATAGCATAACAAACAATTCTGAATCATAAACTCCAAAAATGCATTTCTAGAATTACAACATTTGAGTAAATGAGCGATATATATAAATCGTTAGCTGAAATGAAATTTTAGTTAATATGTTCAGCGTTTTTGGACTTACCTTTCAATTATCAAGAAATAAAAATATTTTTGATTGGTGAAGTAAAAAAGAATAAAAATATCAAAATCTTTCTCAAATAGCTCAAGAAAATTTTTGTGCATTAGGATCGCCAGTCCATGCGAAAGAATATTTTCAAAAGCTGGACAAGTCCTAAATGACCGACGAACGCGTTTAAACGAGAAAAAGCACAAATGTTATATTATACTTAGTTGTGTTATGTACATATACAGCTTAATTTTTGTTATTTGTTTTTGTTACAATGGATTTCAACTATTTTTATATATTTTTATGTTTGGAATCTATTTAACAAGAATTTTAAGCTGCTTTTCTAAATTAAAGCTGTATCTCAATGCTCCATGGGAGCTTAAAAACTTATCTCAAAAGGTATAAATTTAAATATTGTATCAAAATTTTGTTTAAAGTAAATTAAAAATATTAATATAAATATGGAATATTGTTTGTAACTACACACATACATACCTATTGAAAATTGATATTTCTTATTCATAAATATTTTGAATTCGTATTTATCATTTAAATTATTTTTCCAATGCGTTGTTCAGGAGTTCGTTAAAAAGAACTAAAATCGCATAATCACTGCTTAAAATAACATTATGTATATTAATTTAACAGAGATTAAAACAACTCTTTTACAACAAGTGAAAAATGCTAAACAGTGATCACTGTCACTGTTTAAATAACCGGTGATTTTAAAATCGCATTCACTATTAACGATATTCCCTAGAAATCACGGGATCGCTCACATCTAATACATATTGTGACCAACAATATTGCCACAAGAATTTGTTGTAATTTTAATTGTAGTATTTTCTTATTTACTTGCACTTTTTTAGGTATTTTTTTTTGTATCAAATTCATAAGTGTTTGTATTTGAAAAAACAACGGTTAAGTTATCTTCCGTACTCTCACACTGCGAGCGAATACAATTCAATACATATTCTCTTTTACGTTATCTGAAAACTTATCTGCTGCAGACCTCTTATACATACATATGTACGTCTGCACAGCACCTTGTGTGATAGTATCTTCATATGTACATAAGTTAACGTTAGAATGTTAACTGCGACTTTATTATTACTTATTTGGTATTCCTCAGCAAAAAAAAAAACACCTCAAAAGGTTTTTAAGACATATTTATATCAGGTTACAAAAAGAAAAATAATACCAAATCTGTGGTAGTAAGTAATAAAAATGCAAATTCCTAGTTATGACTCTGTTTAAATAAGTGAACAATATGTTAATTCGTTTAAGAGCAATCAGACAAAAATTGCTTAGTATGTGATTTTGTATACAAATCTTATATTACAGATTTTGACTTCTGATTGCCTTTTCAACGACAAGTTTGGATGAGTCCTTTTATATGCAGCATTAAAATTTTATCTACGCATAAAAAATACTAACAACTACATGCTTAAAGCTTATGAAAGGTTAGATTGTTGACTTAAATATTTTAAATAAAGAATGTTTTTATTGCGGTGGACCAAATTTAAAAATAAGTGAAATACACATTGAGTTTTCATTGAATTACCTTAATTAAATAATACATTTATGACATTAGCATGTATTTTTGCATGCAAGACCCACGGTTAGCAGGTAGATAATGAAAGCTTAATAAATATTTTTCAAAAAGTAAGGCCATGTTTAATTTATATCGCGTTGAAGTTTTATCTTTCAAAGTTGGAACTTTGAATATCCCTTAAAAATATACTAAATTTCTTTATACTTTTCACGATATTTACAAAAGATCCATTTGATAAATTTTGTGATGGATAGATTGATTAAATCAAAAACTAACAAGTAGGCGCGCTTTATTCGGCTGTGCCGAGTCTTAAATACCCTTCAAAACGTGCAGTCATTTAATAAGGCATGTTCTCATGATCAGCTCGCACAAAATTTTGTATGGAAACGCCCTTAGGTGATTAAAATAGGGGGTAAGTATGTTCTGGGAATTTATTATGGAAGGAAAACTAGTGGGGGTCTGTGATTAATTTTATTATTCTAAGGGCGACTCCGGGGAAATTGTAAGGGATTTTTATCCCAATTTTTTCAAATCTTCTTTGCAACCCTGTAGCTGGCTGGAGATTGGGTTTAAGTTTATTTTCCAAAAATGTGCGCTAGGAAAAATTAGTGGGAGTCGGTCTTACATTGCAACCGCGTAGGGGCAACTGCAGTTAGTTGTAGAGGTTTTATCTGCAAGTTTTAGAAAAAAAAAACAGAGGAACTTGTGGTTGCTGTTTTCTGTCAGTTATCGAAAGATTTTCTGAATTTCAATAGGGAAATTTCTGATATAGTACAAGATGCTTTGATACTATATACAATTCAGGCAACATCAAAGGGCTTAAGAAACTTGGTTTCAAAAGATTTACGGATAGACGGACATCGCTAAATTAACTTTCCTAAATGTAAGGATCAAGAAAATATATACTTTACGGGGTCGCAAATGGATATTAAAGAAAAAAGAAATGGAATGGAAAACCTATATATACCTTTATCACTGAGTGAAGGGCATAAACCCATTTCATGGGTGGCTCATCTCGGCCTTAAAGACAAGCACCTTGTATTCGTTAAGCATTGAGGCTCCCGCTTAGTTATCACTAAGAGTCGAATGTTGTATGATTCCGTATTTGAAATATAACTGAATTGGCCAACCTACCAAAAAAAAAAATCCAGATGTGATTAATTTTGGCGTAACAAAAAGACTTTTTTCAGGTTCGAGCCTCATTGGATCTAACTTTTGCAATCGTCAAAAACTCGTAGCTGGTGATTTATCTTTCCTGAAAGGGTGAATTAACTCATGTATAAAAAATATATGTATAAGCACCCACTCTTCGCAATGTATACAATTAAAAACTCTAAAAAAATATTGATGATTTTCTATGTAACCATAGTGAACATATTGATGTCCTTGAAGTGCCGTTGTCGCAAAGCCACCAAGCCACCGGGGCAAGAAACAACAAAATCGATGGCCGTTTTGCAAATTATTTACAGAACGTATTTACTCCGAACACACGTACTGGAGTTGCCACATGTTGTTACATATTAAATTTCAAAACGCCGCGAAGGCAATCTTTCACACATATCCACAAGTTTTTATCAAGATCGAAAGTATTCATATAATATATTAAGTGTTAATTTGAATGCGTTTTTATAAATTTTTACTATTTTCGATTTTTTTTGATTTTCAGCCAAAAAAATTGTTTGATTTTACGAAAAACAAAGAATCTTTTTAATTTTTTCGGTCTCATTAATAATAATTTATAATTAATTAATAAGTCGCAGAGTATTCAAACAAAATTTAAGTTAAGTTAAAGTGAATTTAGTTCAAAACCTTAAAAATATATTTTTGTAACGAAATTATTGTATTCAATTGCAGGATAAGGTAAAGTTGGTGAAAAAGTCCTTCAGAAACTCAATTTCTATTAAAATTAGGTAACTTCAATTAATAATAAAAAATAATATTTATCCATCGATTTTAACAAAAGAAGGCTTATTTTATAGTTAGGTAACAAAAATAGAAAGCTTTTGCCACTCTCGATGGAGCAGCCTCTCAAAAAATCCACAGAATTTTGGATTTTTACAGTTTCATTGCCTAAAGGGCTATTACAATTTGTTGCATAGTGTTATTAGGGAAACAACGATTAATAGGGCTTTCAACTTTAAGTTACCTAACTCCCCTTTCCGATTTAGTTTTGCTTGTACCCTTACCTCAGGTGTTTTTGGGGGTATTTAGTACGAAAAACACCTGATTTGATTGGATTTGCCAAGGCAAGCCTAGTACCAATCTTGGTCAGCCTTTACTTCAAGTGGAAATATACCTGCCCAAAGCACCACCTGAATAGCTGTCTCCAACACAAACTGAAGGAGTAAACTAACAATTGCCGCAAGATCTTCCATAAACTTTAAAAAATTGACCAGGGCATTGAACTGGTAGTCACTCCACAAAAGCAGCTCTTATAATAAAAAAAAACAAAAGAATGTAAAAACGGCCCTTCCTTCTAATATTGGTAACCATCGTAAAAGATTTGGGGATCAAGATTTATGGATCTGCACTTGAAACGTTTGTACGCTCTTTATAGCAGGTGCATTTGGCCAACTGACGAATGTAATAAATAAGTAAAAAATTAACATTACTGTCATCTAAAGGGCGCAATGGATTGGACAGGGATTTTTTAAGCAGGATAACACGACACCTGAACTCTGAAACCACTTAATTGAGTAAGCGAATATCTATAATCTGCCTCAGAGCAAATATATTTATGTAAGCCTTATTTGTGCCCACACCCCGAAGGAAGAGAAGGCTGACGGCATCCAAGATGCTTTATCTGAGAACCTGGAAGAAGTGTACGATTGCTGCCCCCGCTATAACGTTAAAACCATGCTAAGTGACTTTAAAGCAAATTAAGTAAGAGATCATCTTTCAGCCTTAATTAAGACTATGTGTCCGGGGCTGAGCTGAGCAGGCTCTAGGTTTCTGATGGACTTAGAGAGAATGGTCCTAAGGGCCATAATTGGGGTCATACGTAAACCAGTTAATATCGCAGCACTTTAGATTGTAGGATGTGGGAAGGTGAATGGAATTAGAGGCAACAGAGCATGTTGCCTGTAACTGTCCGAGATCACAAAACCATATGATCAAGTGATTGGGTAAAAGGTGATAGTTCGCAGTGTAAACTGAAAAGCAGCACTGAGTTTATCATGGAAACCAAGTGGGTAGGAGATAAGCAATGAAGGGGCAGTTTTCGCAAGGATATTTAAATTGTTTTTTTTTTTAGCATTTTTGCTAGAAGTTGGTCCTATTACTTATTTTCCACTTTGCTTGATGTATTAAGATTTCTCTGAATGGTTAAAAAAAGGACCCAGGAGGCACAGCACGAATGTACAGGTATGAGAGGGTTTATCTTTTTTTATCATCCTTCGCCACCTAGTGTTCAGAAAAGCATTCACAAATATACGTTATTTCAAAGATAAGCAGATCATTTTTTAGGACGACCTCACCAGATTCGTATAAGGAAGAACATGCAGATAAAATAAATTGTTCTTTCTTTTCCTTCTTGTTTGCATCAAGGTTTCGATATAAGCAACTATGGACTTACCAAATTGACTTTCAAATAAGTAAACTCAAGGAAAACTTTGTGTAATTTTTTGAGTTTTGGTTGCATCAGACACAGACTATGATATAGCACCTGTTTATTACTTGTAAACTTAGCTATCACTCGATTCTTCAGAAGCAGTAGTTCCAAATTTTTAAAACAAACCAAGAAGTGAACCCTGGTACTGAAAACTTAAAAGGGTATATTTAAATATTAAGGAAATGTTTCTTTAAGGATAATCTTTTATTATTTAAGTTTGAAACTTTAATTATCTTATTTCTCTTCTTGTTACAACAAACATTAAATGTGACAGAATAATTAATACAAGAGATGTGTATCCTAAATACTACAATTAAAATCACATCCAATGCCTCTTTAATGTGGTAAAGAAAAATTCCAAAGATTGTTAAGAACTTTATATTAATATTTATATTAATATCATTTCGTATTTTATTCATTTATATTATGAAAACAGGATGTGTAGACATATCTTTGTGAGGATATGTGTATGTGTGGTTGTTTTTTTTGCTTAAAGTTTGTACTTGGAATGTAATATTCAAACATGTCATGCTTCTCTGATATTATTTTCGTATTCTTGCTCTTTAACAATGTAAATCTTGACAAATGTTTGTATGGTGATGATAGATAGCTTTTATTCCTTTTATGCTAAAATGTTGTTTAAAAAAAATGCTAAAAGGTTTAGTACACACAACTAAATATTAAATGCTTTATTTCTTTTGTACTTGTCAAATAAAAAGCTAAAAATATATTTAATATCTTTCTGATGTATGAGGCAACTTGTTAAACTCAGATAAAAATAATTATTTTCCCTAGATTTATTTTGGTCATCAGATAATGATAATAAAAGTATTTTATTATGCAAATCCTTTCTGTTAAAAATACAAAAAAGCAAAGAAAATAATATTATTATGGGAAGATAAAATATTTTTGTATTTATATTAATGTGTGTATTTAACTGCAATTTGTATGTATTTTGAAGTGTAAAATGCAAATATGTATGATTCTACATACATATGTGTGCATATGTATATGACATTTATATGCTATTGTGAATTAATGTGTAAATTCTTTTAAAAAAATGGAGTAATTTTCGGGAAAATGTGGCAATTCTCTGCAAAGAATAACAAATAAAGTATGAGAGAATAGTAAATACCGATGAAAAAAAATTAAATACGCTTTTTGCAGCGTCTGAAAGTGCCGCTATTGTCGGCTGTTGTGCTCCTACACTAATATTATAGAACACTTGCCAACGCGATGCGCTTCACAACCACTATTAGATCGACGAATAAAAAATAGAAAATAACGGCGGCAAGATTTGTTTATCAGCATTTCGTTTTTATTTATCTGTTTATTTGTACTCTTAGGTATAAAACACAATTAACAAAAAACAACATTGACTTAAAACAGTTTAAACTTACCCGAATCCTTCTCATGGCCTGAACAATTTCGGCTCTTGTATTTGGTCTAGGCACTTCTTCCCAGCCCACAAACTAGAAAAAAACACATAAAGAAAAAAATTTAAATAAATTAATTAAAGTAAAAGACGATTTTAAGATGAAAAGATTTTACATGAAGTATTAAATTTTTATCTCCGTGAGAAAGATAAATCTTAATTGTGGAATCAAAATCAGATTACCTAAACACAGATCTTGGAAACACTATGAATGAAAGCACCACGCAAAAAATTTTAAGTAAATCCAACTGGTTGGCACTTTCTTGACTTGTTTTTGGACTCTTACAAAAAGGAAATAAAGCGCAACCACAATAAAATAACCTCCAAATGAAAAAAAATATACTTCTTATGAAACAAGTCCCTACAAAAGTGAAACAACTCCTCCGTAAAATATGTAAAATGCAAAAAAGTTTTGTATTTATAAAAAAGATTTTCTAACTTGAAATTATTTTTTAAACCAACAGTATTGGAAACAGCATTCGAACTTGTAGTCCAATGCCCGGCCAATAGCAAGCAGATTGAATCGCCACTTTTTTATAACCCAAACGTTTTAGTTAATTGTTGGCGTAGGCCAGATGTCTGCTATGCCGTTTAAAATATAACTAAGAGTACTATATTTAGTGGAGAGCAAAACAGTCAATGTAGTACAACATAGCGGGCAGCGCTGTTATCTTTTAAAATAAAAATAATCCACCGTTTCAATAAAGTATCAACAGAACAGTTATTTGCAGTAGCTGCTGCAGTAGAAACTGAAGCGCAAAATTTGAAATCTTTTACTTTGCTACTTATGTTTGGTGAGCTTCATTTTTCTATTTGCATTTCTTCTTGCTGCTTATTACGTCGTCATCTTTAGCTACAATTACAGCTGCTTTATTATGTTCTAGGCCTTAGCCTAAATGTAAAAACTCCCAACAATTTTTCTTTAAAGTCGCAAGCAAGGGGGATTGCCATTATAAGCCCGCTCTCTGAGGTAGCCCGATAAAAAAATCAATTGGAGCTAGATCAGGCGACCTCGGTGGCCATGGAATGTTCCTAATGCGCCTGATCAGTTCCTGGGGAAAATTTTCTCGAAGCAAATTAATCAAAGCTCTGGCTGTGTGCGCAGTGGTCCCATACTGTAGAAACCACGCATGCGAAGAGTACGGTTGATAAGTTCACAGTTTTGGCAAAAATAATTCCGTTATCGTGCGTCGATAATTTTTACAGTCCCTAGAATTTTCGAAAAAAATGAGCAAATTTTCTCATGCGTGGATAACGCACACCAAAGAGTTATCCTGGGGCAATGCAATTGTTTTTGATGCTTCAATCGAGAGTTGCTGGTTCTTGGAATTTAGTATCGGTAGTTTTTCTGGTTATCGTGGCCGTTTAAGTAAAAATTAACCTGCTCGTGAAAGCTACAGTGCAAAATCGCTTTATTATTGTTTCACTAAAATTTTTTTATTAAATCAAAGTCACTTTCTTTTAGTTCCTTAACGATTTGAATTTAAAAAGGATGGAACTTTAAGTCCTTTTTTTAAATTTTATGAATAATCGATTTTGTAAGTCCCAGTGAGACTGGTCTTTTCCGTAATAAAATTCGCGAATTTTTACGTAAGCTTTTACCCAGTTCAATGTATTTCGGGAGTCCTTGAAGGTCGACTGCGCCCTGGCCGTGGGACATTTATAGCCTTAGTAGTTGCGCGCAATTTCTGCCTCCTCGAACGACCTAATTTTACACGCGTGATGGATTCACCAAACACCAAACTTTAAATAAAATTGTCAACGAGCAATTCAAAAGAATCATTACTGTTAAAAAATGTCTCCACAGTGAAAGTGCGACATTGTGGCTGATAATTCCGCAAAATTGATAATTCCAACGGCGCCCTCTCTCTGCCCCGTTGATAACTTTTTAAAATAATTGAATTTAAAAATATAAATTTGCCACCAGACACCCTGTATATACTCAATTAATATTTTTCTAGTAAAGATCTTTAGACAATACCTTTTTTAGTTCTGCCATATAGTTTAAAAACAAAAAAACTCGATATTGTAGGAATTTCTTTTCCATTTATTGTTTTTTTCCCGTCATTGCTAAGTGTCGTCGATACCACTTATATAAAACTGCTTGGTGTAAAACAAACACTCATCTTCAAAATCCTTATACAAAAGTATTAAGTTAATTGAAATTTTAAAGAAAAGATAAATTAATTACGAAAAGAAAACATATTCAAAGTTTAAGAGAAAAAAAGAATGAATAATCAAAAGGAATACAATACAATCACTTGTGTAATTTTTTTTTAACAAAGAAGTTGCATCTAAAAAAATTCACTTTTGTTAACCTAATCCACTTGACGTTCTTGTGTCTATTTAAGACTTTGAAGGGAAATTTTTGTACTGCAGTCTAGTCATTTACACTCAGGTTGACACTGGACATAGAATTCCATGCATAAAGCTGATTTTAGACTATTTCAAATTCCCGCAAATGATTTAAGGTTTAACGTGGTAAATTTGTTAGCTTACACTACTTAAGTAGGTTAGGTTCGGTTGAACAGGCGGCTGCGGAAATGTTGAAATAATAGTTGTGCAGCCCACTTGGGTCCGTTTCCTCGGTCCCTTTGTGATACCTGGGGAAGCTTACACTACTTACTTTAATTTATTTTATATTTGAACATTACTTATCATATATTAATATCTAGTTGAACCCAAACCTAAGGTGGCCAAACTACTAATTTTTTAAAACTAAATTAAAAATATGATTAAAAAATTTTATTAGTTATTCGTGTTTTTATTAATTTAATATTAATATTTCTTCAAACTGCTTATGAATAAATAACAAAAATATTTTCTCTTCTCACAATTGACGTAATACTGTGCGTATGGGTAACGTCAACATTTAATTGTTCATACATGCATGTGTCCCGTCAATTAATTTAACACTCATAAAGCGAATGTTTATTTGTTTACCCAAATACATATTTCTTTCAAATGTTCTTACTTACGAAATGCACTTTCAATAAAACAATTTTTAACTTTTTTAGATATTTTCTAAAAAAATTAGAAATAAAAATTAAGTTCGCTCGCTTTGCTCAAGTAACATAAAGAAGACATTTTAGAGTCAAAGTTATACCCTTATATTTTAAGAAACACCCTGTTGTTGGTTTTAAAAACAACAAATATGCTAACAGATGTCGTTTTTTTAATTTAGTCAACTTTGATCAATTTGTTGCTCTTTTTTTTATTAAAAAACATTAATTTAAATAATAATACTTTTTTATTTGAATCTTAATTAAAACATTATCGAACTTTAAGTGTATTAAAAGTTTTCACTAGTCCTCACTTAACCCCATCAGTTATTTCTTTATGCTAGAAGCTACAAAAGCATACTTGTACAATTTGCCTTTTAATTAATTATTAATTATTAATAGGGAGATCGATTATTTGACTTTTATCAGAAACCGGTTTTCAAACAGTTTGAAAAGTCGTAACTTAAAAAACCGTTAATCGGTCAAAAATTTAAAAAACCCCGGTGTCCCGGTTATTTAGTGTAAATAAGAAATAGAAAATAAGTTAATGAAACAACTTTATTTAAACAATACAAAAATAATAATTCAATTAAATCATAGCACCCACTATGCCATTTGGAGTCACCCCAATCTTCTGGAAAAAATTCAAATTATTAATTTTCTTATTTCACATATTTCTTATCAAAAGTTTTTGCACTTTAAATCGGCAAAAAATAATTGGGATGACAAATATTTGTAGGCAGTTATGTGCTAAATAGCTTTTTGTGTGATATTAAGGTTTAATTAGCTATCTTCTGGCCATAGGTTTGATCAGGAACTGGAGTCTTGGTACACTCAAAACATTATTTATGTAAAATCAACTGGAAATCTTTTTTAAATTACTGGATATTCATTTAAAAACCCTCCAGCAAAATATTCATTAAAATTAACAAAATATTTTATTTAAATTCAAACATCAAAAAAAACTGACATTTTCGTTTAAAATTAACCAGATTTTCTGCCATTAACAGCAACGCGCAAAGTATCAGAAAAAAAATAAAAAAGTTAACTAAAAAAATAACTGACAAAATAAACTTCAACCGAAAATCAGTATTTTTGTTTACCTAAGACTTTGAATAACCATTCAAATCAGTTAAAAACAAATATTATATTAAAATTTAACTGTTTTTTTTCTTTTAAAAACAACTTTACGAAATACTTCCTAAATAACTTACAGTCAGTTACTGTAATAATTTTTTAAGTGAAGAGGCATGAAATTTACACAAGAAGTGATAAAAAATATGACATATTTTTCTTAACATTTTGCAATTCTCTTTATACAAATTTTTATGAGCCAGACATTCAAATTAATGACCCGAAACATTATCCCATTAAAAAGTAAAATTTTTGTATAAAGTTGATGGCTGAAATAAGGTCGTATAACCTTATTTGCGTTAAGCTCAATTAATTCGCAATATTTATTAAAGTATGATAAAAAATTTCTCAAAGCAAAAATATTTTTATTTTAGAAGCCTTAAAAAAATTTTTATTCGTGTGGTCACAAGTTGATATTTTTGAATATTTATAAAGATAAAATTACGTCTGTGCTGAAACAAAGTATAAGCTTTAATACTTAGAGCCAAAGTTAAAAACGAAAAGTACGAACAAGACAGCTGGGTTAGGGAAACGATAAAGATAAGAAAAAAGTTACTAAAAATATCTTTATTATTGATAATAAAATATTGAAATATAACTCTGCAATCGGTGACAATATTGTTTATTCCAGCTAGAGCTGTTTTCTCTGTATATTTAAAAACCCTCACGAAACAAATAAAGTGTTTAATAAAATAAAAAGCTTTTAGATAAAACTTATATTAGGATTATTCGAAATGAATTTAGTATTGAAATACAAACTATTATTAAAGTAAAAAAAATTAGAACGAAATCATCAAATCTGGTGAAATGTTAAATAAACTTTAAAGTATCCTTTTGCATGTGACACATAAAAAATATCTAATTAAAAAGAAAATGTTACTCTACTTTCTAAAATATTTAACTTTTTATAATTTTCTTCAATAACCGCTTACCGTTTCAGCTTTAGTATAGCTTCAGTCGGTGTTTGATTGCCAAACAAAAGCTGTCAACCTCCTTCCTCATAACGGCAAACTTTTCAGAAATATAACTTTTAAGATATTCAGGTATCCTTATAGAATATTATGAGATTCAGATTACAAAAGCCACGCACGCAAACATTTTCTAAAACATATTCTCATTTACAGGTCGGGTTACCCTCTAAATGATCTGATTTGTGTATTTGTGTTTCTTTCAGTTAAATTCAACCAGTATGGGATGCCATCTAAAGAACAGTCCTTTTTTAATTAAATAAATATCAAAAGACAGATGAAGTCTTGGTAGTAGGAAGGTCTTTGCTGAGATTATGGCCTTCCTTACCATCAGTCGTATGATTCCGATTGACTGTAATATAGTTGGGTATAAAATTGCAAACTAGATTGCTAGCAGTGACTCGTCCTTGAGCTTACATGTAAAAAGTAACACTGAGGCGGCCAGTGGATTACTATTAAGAAGCGGTTAGGTAATGGAGAAGTTTGGTCAAACCTGAAGGGACAGGGCTGATAACAGAAACTGCAGACTTCTGCGGTGCAGGCTGGATAGGATGAACACTGACCTTCTGTTCGAGGAGAGCAGGGGTGTTTTTAGTGCATTTTGAAGACTCTCACAGGGCAATGAGAATTATGACGAGCAAATGGGACAGGAACTCTCCATATTTCTGCTGATTGTGTGGGAAAAGGAGGAAACAGAGACAGTAGATTATCCTGTATGAAACTGCCCTAAGCTGCAGATCTGCCGACAGAGGTAATGAGAGTGCTTTTCTTAGATTGACTTGGTGAGTTCTCCGGCTGGGGGCTCGGGAACATCATAAGATTCATTAAAAGGGTTAAGTGGCTGGTTAGATAGATGGTTCAGCACTAACACATACTTAACTCTTTTCAATACTTGCGGACATCATTATTTCTCTTCTCTCATATTTGTATTGTTTTGAATTTAAAATTCTTGTTTTTCTTAACTTTCTGCAAACACTAGGGTTTTCATAAGGCTGTGAATCTTGGGTCTGATCAGTATGATTGGCGTCATTACTGTACATTGTCCAGATGTGACTGGAATAGGCAAATGGGATCGTTGTACTACATATTTTTAAAGGTATGGGAGCTAAAGAGGAAATTGAATCGAAACCGCATGTTGAGCGTTCCTTAATTATAGTTCAGAAGTATATCGTTGCGATTTCATGAAGGACTTAGCACTGATTTGGAGTAAAAACAAGACTTTTCACTGGGTTTATTAACAGGTGGATTGGGAAAAGGCGGAGAGGGGAGATTCCTAGAAGTATTTGAGGTATCATTTTTTCGGCCTATTTTTTTTTTGTTTGTTTGTCACATAGCTTCTTCCTTGTTAATCTGGTGTTTTATTATTGTTAAAAAATATAAGCACATAAAACAATTTTCCGAGATCCAATGTAGGCGGTAGGACACTTCGTAGCCAAAACCTTAAGTATGAGGCCTAAAGCTATTATTTATTTTAATCTTGGGTTGCCTGTTGATTTAAAAAAATTTTTGAACTTGGGTGCTCTCATCAGCTTGTTAAACTATGAACTTGTTTAACCTTTATCACTTTATCCTTCTGCTGGAGGTTCGGTACAGAATTGTTTTGGGGTAAATGACATTTAACGACTTTTTGGTGGAAACATTCACATTTATCTAACCATCATGGCAGAGCAAGCGCAATTGCTGTACGTTTCTACTTTACCGTCCACATAAAGTTTCTAACGCTTATACTTCGTGTAACATATATTAGATCCTAATTTTCCTAGATTTTTCTTGGAAAAACACTCAGCAAAGCTTTTAAGGTTTTTGCATGCTTCAGTGCCCAAACAGAGAAGTAATAAGCGTGTCGTGCAATATTCTTTTAGTCCTTAAAGAGATAAGGTTTCGTTTTCGAACTTGCTGCATTGTAGCAGCTATTTTCCAGAACAATCCTTTGCCTTACTTCGATGCTGACATTATTGCTTTTATTAATTTCTAAGTCGAGGCATGTAAGCTCCTTTAAAGCTTCTTAGCTAAAATTGATGACCTGCACAACTCTGCCTTTTTTAATTTTTCTTTATCTCCCATAATGCAAAAAGTCGTTTAGTTAAGTGTGTAAGACTAACAACTCGAAATAAAACAAATCAAACTCTCTACATTACATTTACAAAAATAATAATTTAATTTTTTTTATTTTTTTTCTCGCATCTGCTTGTAACCTAAAGAAAGTGAAATGTGTGTTAGATTTTATTAAAATTTATAAACTTAAATCTATTTTTAAAATAATTCTATTTTAAATAATTTTAGAACTTTTTTATGTGTGTGTGTTTGTCTTTTTTGTTTGTTGTATGTTGCAACTTGGCAGTTCATGGCATCCATTATAACAAGAAAAACTGAAGCACTCGCATTTCACGAGATGCACATTTCAAAAATAGAAACAAACAACAACAGCAACAGCAAGAATACATTGAATTTCTTTTTTCACTTTTATTAAGTATGTGTCTGATGACGTCAATTGAATTTATTTTTAAACGTAAAATCAAATTATTATCTTAACAAACTACTTACACACACAAAAATTACACTAAATTTTTATTTTAAAATTGCTTTTAGGTTCTAAATCAAATTTGTTTTACCGCCGTTATAGCAAGTCAGAGCTTCCTAATCTATACACAGGGAAGTGTGGAGCATAAAAACATATTTTTTTCTGGTTTTATACGCCGTGCTTCGCAATTAGCCATTAGCCGGTCGTCCCTAAGGCGTATTTTTGTCAAAGACCTGCGCATGTTCCCGTACAAAGTATAGTCCGTGCATAAGCTGCTGCGTGTCGATAGCCAAACGCGTGTATCCTACGTTCAAGCCATTCTCAATCTTGAGGTCGAAGTGGACGAATTTTTGACAAAAATCATAATGTGCGATTAGACTTATTTCCACCTAAGCGGCTACGTGAACAAGCAAAACTATCGCTTCTAGGGCACCGAAACCCCACAAGTGATGCACGAGGAGCCAGCTGCTGGTCAAACGACAACAGTGGACAGTACGCGCTATTCCAATAGGACGAATCAACGGCAGACACTGCGTGAGCAGCAACCGATATTTTAAAGCCACCGTTCCCGCGTCGCCCTATCTCTCGTTTTGGCGATTTACATTGGGCTGGGGTTTTTGAAGTCTCGTGTTGACGTAAACAAGCCCGAGACTCTGGAAGACAACTACTAGTTTTTAATCATATTTGTGTCTGCCCTCTCTATGTGCGCATATGCTGCAGGGATTTTATTAACTTTTAAATTTCGAATATAAAGACGATTTGGCTTCTTATTTTTCTATTTTGCGGCAAACAAGTGTTTATTTCCATATCCTTGTAAGAGAAAATAAATCCACCCATCTCAATTTGAGAATTTAGGTATAATTAAACTGTAACAAATTTAGATTTATATATTTAATATTCATAACAAATTTTAGCTTCAAGACTTTATGCGATAAATTTTTAAACATAACTTTAGCCTTTTTGGAAAATCAATTAAGGTCTTTCATTTATTTCATGTTGATATTGAAACCATTTTTGACTCAAATAATTTTCATATAAGAGAAAATATACAAATGCTCTCATTATCGGTCCATAGCCTAAAATAGATCCAATATTATCTTCACTTTCGAAACTAAACATTATTTTTGTAGATGCTACTATTGACGTAAAATAAATTAATTGTAGCGAAGGGTATAATATGATCGGGCTTCATCGACTAAAACTTTTTTCATAATTTGTAACTAATTAATGGCATATTTAAACAAAATTTTCCATTTCCATTTCCATTTCCATTTCCATTTCAGACAAAAAATATGACTGACATTAGTTGTCAAAAACCACTTTAAACCTCAAATATTAAAACTCTTCTTGGGATACCCTATTTTCAATTATTCTTCGGCTATGGCAGGTTTTTTTGTGTTCGCATAAGTTGTCTGCCATACTTTGTGGCCACTTTGTAGTTTTAATGGTTTTTTAAATTTGTTCTCTTTGCAAAAATAAATGGAAATATTTTATATTTATTTACATCTACAAAGTAAGAACTCATAGATGAGTGTAGTCGCCCAGCCCTTTTGCTTTGGGGCAGTCTATTTATTGATATTTAATATTAAAAATATTCTTTATACTTTATAAATTTCAAAAATAAAAACTTTTTGTTTTCACTTTCTTTCTGTTTCTATTTTCACTTTCATTTCTGGCATTTAAAGATCAAAAATAAATTTTGTTTATGCAAAATATAAAATTGTATAACGACAAACCACAAATTGGTACTGAATTATTTAATGTATAACCAAACGACCATTCTCATTAAAATTGTAAAAAAAATATTTATAGAAGAAATGTTAACATGTGCTATTTATTAAAGAAATTTTGATG
Organism: Melanophora roralis; assembly: GCA_963583895.1. Lineage (NCBI taxonomy): Eukaryota > Metazoa > Arthropoda > Insecta > Diptera > Rhinophoridae > Melanophora > Melanophora roralis. The sequence goes on along the minus strand of OY757189.1, from coordinate 32,007,529 downwards.
GATTTCGCAGAAATGACAGAAAACATTTGTTTCAAATTTCTGGAAAGCATTAAAATTTAAAGACATTTTTTAAGTACAGTCTAGCAAATAATAAATATGAAATAAATATTTAAAAAATTATTGAAAAGGGTTGTGAAACTTCTTTAACATATTAGACGTTAATATTTAAATTAGATATAAAAAAATCTCTCTTACAAGATTTTAAATTGATTATTACTTTTTGTTGCAATCAAAAACACTTTTTATAATTCTTTTTTACTACAAAAACTTTTAAAATATCGGTCAATATTTTACCTTTTGTTAAATAAAATTGTAGTCTTCAATTTTAGAATTTTTTTTTTAAAGCTTGTGTTCCTGTAGGGCAAAACTATAGGCAAATCAGTCGTTCTACTGCATTTTATCTGTTCTTTAAGGAAAAATACAGGGTGTCTGTTGGCAGATTAATGTTTTCGAACAAAAATAAAAAACTTAATAATTAACATAAAGTTTTATTGAGAACGTCGAACAATAGAAAGCAAATGCGGATTCAAGTTCATCCTAAAGTCTTCCGTTGAGCTGAACACACTGTTCAAAACGGAGCGTTGTGCTCTGCGCCACACGTTGCAGGTTACTTGCTTAAATTGAGCTGATTTCTCGATAAATATTTTCCTTCAAAGCCACAAGAGGTTTGACATTGTCATTATAAGCCCTCTTTTAATCCATGGGAGTTAGATTGGGTGACAGAGGCAGTTGGATGTTCCCAAAGCGACTTATCTGTTTCTGGGGGAAGTTTTCACGAAGCAAATTCATTGAAGCTTTTGCTGTGCGTGTAGTCGTATCATGTTGTTAAAACCAACATATATGAGCTCGCAGGATTGGCAAAACACTTCCATAATCATGAGTCGATAATTTTACCCGTTGAAACTCCCCGTCTGGCCACGAGAATTTACAAAAAAAATTGTCGAATTTTCTCATGTGGGCAGAGGGCATCCTAAACACCTACCCTGGGGTAATGCAATAGTTTTTGATGTTTTAATCGAAGGTTGCGAGTTCTTAGAGACAAGTAGCGCCAGTTGACGTGGTTCTTTGAGTGCAAATGAACCTCGGCGCTACAAAAATGGGACATACCGCGCAGAAGCACTCCAACATCGTTTCACAAATTTTTTTGCGTAAATAAAAGCCACTTCCTTACAGTTCTTGAATAACTTGAAGTTTGAAAGGATGGAACTTCATATCCTTTTTTAAAATTTCATAAATAAACACTCTTGGAAGTCCCGGTAAAGATGCTTTTTTCTATATTAAAAGTCGCGAATTTTTGCATAAACTGCTTTCAAACAGTTCAATGTTTTCGGAAGCACCTTAAAGTCAACTGGGCCCTGGCCGTGGGACAATAATAGCTGAGGCAGTTGCCGAAATCTCTGCGCCCACAAACGAATTAAACTTACACCCGGTCCATCACGTATTCGCCGAAAACTAAACTTTGAACAAAATTGTTGACGAGCAATTATGTAAGAAACATTACTCTTAAAAATTTTTTTCATAGCGAACGCGCGAGTGAGCATCGTGACTGACAAACTCGCACAAATGATAATTTCAACGGTGCCACCCTCCCTTTTAGAAATAATTGTATTTCAAAGTATAAATTTGCCACCAGACACCCTGTAATAATTGTTGATATTGTTGCCATCAAAATTACTCAAGAGACATCTGCTAGATTTTCAAAAAGACAGATAGATATGTAATTAGGCAAGCTTTCAATTTCATTATTTTGTAGTAATTGTTACGACAGATTTTAAGAAAAATTAAACAAATAAGTGGTTCTCTTCTGTTCGGAAGATCTATAAATATATTTATATTTTAACATATGTATGTATATAAGATTCTAATAAGGCCTTAATAACAAAAAATATAAAAACTGGCAGGAAGTGGCAAATATTAAGGCGTAAGACCAAAATTTTTAGACTTTAATTTTATGTAATTAAAAAATAAAAAAAAAAATACCCTTAATTTTATTCCATAGTACTAGCAAAATGGAAAGAAAAAAGGAGCCAATATGCCTTCAAGGTTTCATATCAACCGATGAGTAATAAGTACCTACATTTAGGATTTAATTACTTGGGGCATGGTTCCACCCACTTCATTGCTTTGAGAGTCTTAACATTACAGACCATTGAATATGCATAAAGCTTCAAAAAATTTGTAAAGGTATCTTAAAGAGTTACCTTTTTTAAGGTCGTGACACCTCCCACTTTTTTGCCTTAAATTTTTTTTTCTATAGAAGCGGTTACATGAAAATAAAATTTATTAAAAGTCAGTTTGATAGAAGTATTTGTGATAAGGCTGGGCAGTAAATTGACAATATTTAAGAATAATTTTTGTGGGCGCGGCCCTGCCCAATTGTTTTGTTTGACAATTCCGACGTTAGGCGCCTTGTATGTGCGTGCAAATACTCAAAAATCGGCGCAGGGAGAGGGCCACTATAAAAGTTTAAATTTTCGAGGCCGTGGCATCTCCCATTTTTGTTTTGCCTTAAAACAAACAAGATTTCATTAAAATCGATCAGACAGATTTTTAGTGTAAAATAGTGCGTGCAGTAGGAGGTTAATATTAGAGGCAGAGACAGTGACCCAGAACTACATTCGATATTGCCAAATCGTTTTTTTTTAACTAATGTTGAAAGTTTTTTTAAATGGAATAAAGTAAATAGATACTACTCGTACAAAAGGACATTGACAAAATCAGATGTAAAATTTTTGTTAAATATACAAAAATATTTACCTGGATTATTAAGTTGATAAACTAATTAAAAAATATAAAAAAATATGTTTTGCATATTTCTTATTACCTTAAACATTAAACTTTTAATTAATATAATATATATAAATATATTTATTTATAGTTGACCTATTTTCTTAAGACAAGTTGTTATTATTGCTTTACATTACACATTAATTTTTTTTCAAATGGAAGACTGGATATATGTTTTTAAACTGTAAATATAAAACGCATAGTAAACACGATACGGTGAAAAAATTTAAAATTGTACATAAATTATGGTAACCTTTCAATACCAATCTGATAGGTGGTTAAAGCACCGCATACACTAGATGGCGTAAGTGTAAAAATGTAAAAAGGAAAAAACTAAAGCTTATTTAGTTTAAAATAAAAAAAACTTGTTGCTGACTCACCACGGTACATAGACCAGTGAGTTAAGTAACAGATGCTTACAACCAAATACCTTACAATCTATCAAAAAGTACTGATGATGAAAACTGTAGCTGGTTTTAAAAATGCAGGGTGTCTGCTGGTAGATTTATATTTTTAAATATGACTGTTTCAAAAAGTAATAAACGGTGAGGAGGAAGGGTTGCGCCCTTGGAATTTTAGGTTGTGCAGCTGTGCCAGTTACGATGTCGCAGCGGTTAAGTTAGCATCGCGCGTTCGCTGTGGAGACTTTTTTTAAGAGTAATGATCCTTACGTTATTACTCGTTTACAATTTTGTGCAAAGTTCGGTACTCGACGAAAACATGATGGACCGAGTGTAAATTTAATTTGTTCGTGGGTGCCGAGATTCCGCGTTGCTGCATAAGCATGAGCATGCCTACGGTCAGGACCCAGTCGAGCTTCTAGGACTCCCAAAAAACATTGAACTGGTTAAAAGCAGTTTACGTGAAAATCCGAGACTTTTATGACGGAAAAGAGCAGCCTCACTTAGATTTTCAAGAGCGATTTTTTTTGAAATTTTAAAAAAGGATCTGAACCTTCTTCCTTTTTAAAATTAAAATCGTTCAAGAACTAAAAGAAAGGGACCTTGATTTCCGAAAAAATTTTTGTGAAACGATGTTGGAGCGTTTTTGCACTGCAAATCCCCCCTTTTGGACGACGAGGTTAATTTTTACTTAAACGGCCACGTCAACAGGCAATACTGCCTTTATTGGTCTCCAGAAACCCGCAATCTTGATTGAAACATCAAAAACCATTGCATATCTCCAGAGAGGCCATTCGGTGTGCTTTATTCAGGCATGAGAAAATTATACCTTTTTTATTTTCAAAAATTCTCGAAGACAGGCGATAAAAGTCAACGGTGAAAATTACGGAATTGTTTATTCCAAACCTGAGAGATTATCTATTGTGCTCTTTACGCATGATTTTAATAATATGGGTCAACTGCACACACAGCCAGAGCTTCTATGAATTTGATTCAGGAAAATTTCACCCAAAAATTTATCAGTCGCTTTGGGGACATCCCATGGCCAATGAGGTCATCCGGTCTAGCTCCCATTGATTTTTTTGTGGAGCTTCCTAAAGGAGAGGGTTTATAATGACAATCCCTCTTGTGGCTTTAAAGGAAAACATTCATCGATAAATCAGATCAATTGAACCAAGTTTACTACAGCGTGTGGCGCAGAGCACAAGGTTCCATTTCGAACAATTTGTTAAACTCGCCGAAAGACGCCTGGATTACATACTCTTTAAAAAATAAAATCTGCATTCCTATTCTATCCTTCAATGCTCTCAATAAAACTTTTTGTCAATTATTACGTTTTTTATTTAAGTTTGAAAATATATAAATCGGCCGCCAGACACTCTGTGCTTGGCTAGTATCGATAAAAACTTACTTTTTCAAATAAAAATCTCTTTCAAAATCCAACGCCAATAAGATGAATATTTCTTCTTTTGAAAAATATAAGTATTATGTTTATTAAAATGTTTATATTTTCTTAAACTAAAAATAAACAAAATGCTGATAAGCAGCAACTTTCAATAAATTTTTAAATAAATAAAGTTTTTAATGCAAAATTTTAAAATAAATAATTGGAACATGGATCGTACTACTCGATGAAAACTTTAAATCATGCACAAATTGTTAAATAAACAACAAAATCGGTAAAAAAATTAAAGATTCGAATTTCAAATTACAGTTATTAATATTTAGTGAACTAAAAACCAAACGAAATTCAGAACTTGTGGGCTAAAGAAAAAAATTAAAAAAACGAATTAAATGAAGTATCTATTAGGAAAACTCTTTTAAAATCTTAGAGAAATTTTGTAAAAAAATGTAGGGGATTGATTCCTAACAACCAAGTTTAAATAAAAAAATATAAGTGTTACACAATGGTTAACTAGAAATTTTCAGGTAAATTAAAATAAGCGACGAAAACCAAAATGTCCAAGATAAAATTAAAATGATCGTTATTTTCCGTATCGAAACAACACATGAGAATAACACTCATATCATCTTTGTTTACAGAGCCAGTTAGTAACTCAAATAACTTTTTCAACCAGCCATTGAAAATATTAAAGTATTTTAATTTATCACATTTATTTCCCAAATTAAAATCTTATTACATTTTTGCCTTTTTTATTTTAAAAACCTAAAAATAATTAAATGTTTTGTTTTACAAGTTTACTGCCACAATAAAATGTTTAAATATTTTGCATTAAATTTTTTAAAATACTTGTGAAAATTTAATTTTATTGTTAATTTCTTTTTTATTGTTTAAATTCGATTCGGTGTTTTTTTTTTTTTTTTTTGAGAAACAGAATAAGAAAAAAAAACTCATTCAAGGATAATAATTGCGTAGATATGGACCTACATTAAAAATTTATTACACAAGACATGCAATGCTGTTGTTTTTTCTTATTTCATTTTTTTTTTATCAGTGTGTGACAAAATATGCAACGCATAAGAAGAAAGCAAATTGGTTAAAACAACAATTACAATAATATGAAAAAAAGTAGAAGAAAAATAACAAATAAAAGTGTCGCATCGCATCGCATGCAAATCGTAAAGTGCAGGCGTTATTAACCCACCAATTTGTAAATGCACTGTGGGTTGTATGAGTTTGTATTTAAGCAAAAAAAAATTGGTTAAGTGTAAAATTTTTATTTTAATTTTTTTACAGTTCTGATTCTGGCTTAAAGTAGGCTAGATAGAAAAGCTAGACATTGATTTAAAGGATGCAGTTTACTTGGGCCCGCTCATTCGAACTCTTTGTGTTACCTAAAGATTCAGAAAGAAGTAGTGGAAATGAATCTTAAGTTTAGAGAAAGAATTAAGAAGAGAGACTGGAATAAAGCAGACAACGATACATTTTGGAATCGTTACGACTAAACTAAAATACCTTAATACTATAATTCATTAGGGGGTTGCCCAAGACTTGTATCCTTGACAGATAATGTCGGTTGTTCGCACAAAAGTCATTTGTGAATTTTGAAGTTTCGTTCTCAAAGATGGAAAAGTATTAAATTTTACTGATAATTGCGTATCAGTTAAGATCATCCTGCAGGGTCGTATTAGTTGTGCATGAATACCAAACCCAGCCATAGCTGAAAGTACGTTTGAACATAAAGGGTTGTCGATAGCGGTCGATAAATGGGCGGTACAGGGTGTCCGCCGGTTAGGTATACTACCACTCTTTGTTTTTATTTTTTGACTAAATGAAAGAGAATGGATCTTATATCGATAAATGTTTTATTTAATGTCGGCAATTATGTATAAAATACAATATCAGATAAATGTCCACCTTTGTTAGCCTCACAATTGTGAGCCCTTTTGAGTACATTTTTCATTACATTCTCACACATTTCACGCGGTATTTCATTAATTTCATCACAAATATTTTGTTTGAGATAGTCCAGCGTTTTTGGTTTGTTTGCATAAACCTTGTTTTTTAGATATTTTTGTTGTTGAAAGAAGTCTTGCAGTAATTCCATTGTAATCCTGGCTGTATGCGATGTGGCACCGTGTTATTAATACCACGTGTTAACTAAGTCCAAAGCATGCACTTGTGGTATTAAAAAGTTTTTATCATATCACGATATTGCTCCCCATTGACAGTTACCGTTACGCACGCCCTTTAAGCAAGGTCCAACGATTCCTCCTGACCAAACTTCATACCAGACTGTCACTTTTAAGATATGCAAAGGTAACTTATGAATAATTTGAGGGTTTTCCATTGCCCTGAACCGACTATTTTATTTATTCACATATTCATTCAAATGAAAATGTGCACCGCCACTCATTATAATTTTTTAATGAAAATCGGGGTTGTCAAGGGTTGTCATGTTTTTACGATTAAAAGGCGTTGGTTTACCAAATATTTTTCCATAATAATTTGCCCCGTCTCTACTTCACGACTGGCAAATATAATCTGTCAAGACTAATGTTTACCAAAATGGCGGCAAAACGAAGTAGGCCACTCTTTATGTGCCAATCTGCCTTTTTTGGGTATTTTCTAAGATTTGGCGTAGCTTGCATATCTGGCCTATTGTGGATTTTCCAGGTGTAAAGCCGCGTTAATATCTAGTCGAATTTTGACTTTAATTTTTCAAAAAATATGCTGGATAGCATCTTATAGCCAATGGGAAGGGGCCTGTTCCTCTTTAGTTCTACATATGTATATACTGTCTTGTTCCGTTTTTTATGCAAAAGACTTAAAATCCTCCAATCCTCGGGTATGCATTCCTCTAGTCAAAGTGTACAAACAAGCTAATGCAAACGCCTTATCAGCGTGTCGCCTCCGGTCTCAAACACTTTAACTGGCAATCCATTATCTCCTGCTGCCTTGTTATTCTTATCTGCTGGAAACCTAATTCTAACTAGGGGGTATGCACTCAATAACGTTCCCTTTTAAAATTGTTTTAATTAAAAGTCTTTTCAATACTTTAGGTAAGCATTCTACTTTTAAATAATTTGCAAATAATTATTTTTTTTGTTAAAAAAAGAGTACAATTTAATGCAGTGCCCCACCGTACCATAATCTGAATGCATACAAATCCTCTTTAAATAGATTTGCATCAATACAATTAAGCGATTTTTTTATTATTCGCCACATTTATAAACATAAATACATGAACATATGCGGTTTATTACATATGCATTTATTGCTTTTGTTATTGTAATTGTAATTGTTTGTTTGTTTATTTTAATGAACACACTTAATATTTATTATATTGAGCTTTAAACAAAATGCACCACTACCAATGCAATTAAAACTTAAAGCTTACCAAGTTAAAGTGCATTCACACTCATGCAGGCATAAATACCTGACGCTTGTCAAGTCAAGTGGTCTGTTAAGCATTTTCTACCACAAAATATTTAAATAATTTTGCGAAAGTGTTTTTTTTTTCTTTTTTAACACTGTAGTTCGTTAGTAACCAAAGCATTATCGTATGCGCCACTGCATTTGCATTCGCATCATGCTGATGTTAAAGTGTTTTTTTTTGTTTGTATTATACCTATATTAAACCAATAATAGGGTTTTCGCTTAACTCGTTTTGTTTGTATAATTATGTAAGTATTTTGAAAAAACCTTTAACTTGTACCTCATTAAAACCGCGATTACCTACAGGTAGAATAGAAATTAATTCTTAACGCTACTTAATATCTGCTTGTATATAACTAGAAAATATTTGCGATGATATGATTTTAATTGTAATCCCTATAGTAAAAGAGATTTACTTTAAAAGTTGAATATGAATGTATACCCTGGCCCTTGCCATCATACACATGTATACGAATATTGGCTTCGAAGAAACCTTATTGCTGTAAAGATATGAGACAGTTTTAAGTCAGTCGGTCACCCGCTCACCCAATTATTAAATGACTTTTATTTTGATTTTTATTTATGGTTTTTTCTGCTGGCATAGCTGGTGCAATAAAAAAATTTACATTTACTTTTAACAACAGACTCTATAAAACGATTCATAATTGATGTATGACAATTGTGTTGAACATTTAATTAAAGTGGGACACTTAAAAATAATATTTAAAAATATACGAAAAATTAATTTAAAATACATGCAAAATACTTATGTATATGTATGCACGTACTCATTCATATTTGGTATAATAAGACATTTGTAAATTGTAAAAAAAAAAACAGAAAGTTATGAAATTTTATATTTTGTATATTGTACCTGGAAAACAGCTTTATTTATATTTATTTATATTTTCAAATTTTAATAAAAAACGTAATAAATGAGACCAAGTTTAATCAACGTCATCCAGATGCCTTCCGTCGAGTTAAGCACACTGTTCAAAACGGTTTTGCGCCACACACTGCAGTAAAATTAGTTCAATTGAGCTGATTTCTAAGCGAATATTTTTTGACAGAGAAATGTTATTATAAACCCTTTCTTTGAGGAAGCTCAGCTCCATTAAAAACCCCATGGCAGTTAGATCGAGCGACCTCAGTGGCCACGGAATGTCCCTAAAACGACTGATCAGTTTTTAGTAAAAATTTTCCCAAAGCAAATTCATCGACTCTTTTGCTGTGTATGCAGTCGCCTCATCCTGTTGAAACCAGGTGTGTGAAGAGTACGATAGATGAGCTCATAGGTTTGGGAAGACAGAATTCTATAATCAAACTCGTCAATAATTTTTACCGCTGACATTCGTCGCCTGGCCACGCTAATTTTTGAACAAAATGCTTTCATTATTTTATGCATGGATTACACACACCAAATGGGGTTTACGGCAAGAAAACGCTTCAACATCGTTTAACAAAAATTATTGCGTAAATCAAAGTCACTTTCTTTCAATTCTTGAATGATTTGAATTTTAAAAGGATGGAGCTTTAGATGCTTTTTTTAAATTTTATGAACAATCGCTCTTTAAAGTCCCAGGGAGACTGCTTTTTTCCGTAAACTGCTTTTAACCAGTTCAATGTTTTCGGGAGTCCTTGATGATTGGCTTGGCCTGTCCGTGGGACGTTTATATCCGAAACAGTTGCGCGGAATCTTAGCACCCACCAACGAGTTAATTTATAACTCGGTTCATTACGTATTCGCCGAATACCAAGCTGTAAACAAAATTGTCAACAAGCAATTACGTAAAAATGATTACTCTTAAAAAATGTCTCTACAGCGAACGCACGATTGTCACTCGACCACTGCGACATCGTGATTAGGAAATCCGCAAAATCACTAATTTCAACGGCGCCACCTTCCCTCCGCACCGCTTATTACTTTTTCAAATAATGGTATTTAAAAATATAAATATGCCACCAGACACCCTGTACTTAATTGGGACAATTAGGTTATTAGTTAAAACCAATTTTGGTTTATTAATAAGAACGTTAATTGAAAAAAATGGAGAAATATATTTTTTCTGTTCATTTCATAAGCGACTCAACTAAAAACGTTTATTCTTTTACGAATTACGGGCTTTTAAGGTCATAAGTTTCCTTAATGTAAATAAAACTATTATTTCATTATTTTATCCAACGTTTCGCTGGTATTTTCCAGTCTCTTCAGGGATATTTATTAAGTTTTTCGGGTTTATTTAAATGCTTTTACAAAGTTTTTGTTTTTCAATATTTTATTTTCGGTTATAAACAGTTTTTTTTTTTTTTGATTTTAAAAAATAAAAATTTTGAGTTAGGCCCTTTTTGAACTAGGAGTGCAACAAAATTGAAAAAGTCTAAGACAACCACAGTATGTGTATGTTTATTGGTCTCTAAAATGTTTGAATCGTGAATACATACACACATAATAATCCATGTATGTATGTATGTATGCACGTCTGTTCAACAAATTTCTAAAAGGTGCTCCTTGTTATAAATGTTAATATAAACTGATTTTTTTTTTAAGGAAACAAATAAATAAAACATGAAAGTTATTATTTAAGTTGAACACATATACATATTTTAATACAAAAGATACAATAAGTTGGCAGCGAATAAAAACAACCAAAACCACAACATATCTTTAGGCTGAAACAATTTTAGACACATAGAATGATCTGTTAAATAATGCGTAAGAAAATAATTGACTATGTGTGTTTGTGTGCGTGCCATAATGTTCAGTTGCCAGGCTAAATTAAAAATTATTTTAAATTTGTTTTCAGTCAAAAAGCAAGAAATAATTTCTTTTTACCATTTGCATATTTTCTTTAAATGTTGTTGTTTGTTTTTGTTTTAAATTTTTGATTATGTTTGAATGATATTTTAATGAAAACAGTTTTCTTTAATTAAGACAGTGTTCGCATAAAATCCAGCCACAATCTACTTATAAAACAAAAAGTTCTTTTTTGTTTTTGGAAAACCACATTAATTTATTTTGCTTTGAGACAGCTAACGAAAGTTGAAACAAAAATATATAAGAATTTAATGACAAAGAAACATTTTTAGAAAGGCAACTTTATTTTGGGACTCGGTGAGCTACTCTATGGTGTATTTGTGCGAAAAACAAGCTAAAATAGGCTCCAAAAACATATATTACTACAAAAAAATAGTATGTACATTATATTTTGGTTAAAAAAAAATATGAACCTTGAAATTTTTTACCAACTTTTACCCCTTAGGAATACGGTACTTTTTAAAAATACCTTAGGTACTTTTTTGCATATTTTGAGATTGTAACAAATAAAAGAAAAGGCTATAGACCCCAAGTAAGGGCCAATGTTTTTGAGATTATAAATTTAAATATATATAAAGCTAAGTTTCGTTGACCTTGATTAAGACCAGAATTGATCTTAGTGGACAAAAAGTACTTTTTCATATTTCTGATTGGTTTTTGCTTTTTTGTTACTTACGTTCTACATATATAAGTTTAAAAAAAGGAAATATTTATTTTTTCATATTTTTGTTATATTTTGCATATTTGAGATTCTAAATAAAGTTGCAGTACATTACATTTAGAACAAAATAGCGGGTTAATTGCTTGTTGCTTTTATTTAACATTTGAAATCTTATTTTGGGGTAATGAAATCAATATTCAATAACAATATAGTTTAGGATAGCCTAGGATGAAAGGAGAAGGCTTTGAAGGCCTAAACTCCCGCACAACATACAGCTCAGAATTTAGGGGAGTTTTCTCAACACCTTCTAAGTAAACCACATCTTGCAAAACATCAGTGACACAGGGAATGCTCCATGTCCTATTTGTACGCTCTGCACTTTCTGTTTTCTGCAACTCCCATTCGATTTTAGTTTGTATTTAATTTGAAGAACCCATGTGCACACTGATCGTCTTGCTTAGTTCAGACTACCCAACTTTCTAAATGACCCTAGTCCTGTCCTCATTTGGTTGAACCCAGAGGACTCTCGCTATTCCACCAACTGCCTTATTGTTCCATTGCACTCTGTGGGCACTTTCCGCTCATTTTTCAATCTTGCCTTGCAATGAGCTTTGCCTTGCAATGATCTGTCGTCTAGTCTTATTCGACAGATCATTCGTCTGTTCATTTCCGGCCACCTCTGGTGACCAGGCACCCATATTATGTGAGCCTGTCCATGTTGCGAATAATCCTTTTTAGTTGCAACACCGTCCTAGATCGAATGATCGATTACAGAATTGCTTTAATAGAGACTTGGCTATCTGGTATGTAGGATGATACTGTTTAACAATTTCTTTTCTTAATAAAATTTTTTTTAAATATGACGTGTGAGATATTTCAATTGAGTTTGCAAGAAAGGCGCTAGTGGTTTATTTAGCGCCTTCTTCAAAATTTATTGAAATAAAAAATTTATTAATTTTGTTTTAGTTTTCCTATATTTTCCTAATTTTTTACTAATTAACTCAAATATCAAAGAAAAAATATTCAATATCTATTGTGAACCTCAAGCCAAATAATTTTTTAATACTTTCAAAATAAAAACAATCCTTATTGAGTCCTTTAACCTAAAATGGCAACTGTATCAATAACTAAAATGTTAATATTTAAGTTCTTAGCATAAAGGGGCTGCAGTTTAGCAGATGTTTTAATTTGAATGCTGCAACGTACTTAAAATTTTATTTTAATTTTTGTTCTTTTGAAGAAATTTTTGAACCATGAAGCCATGAACCTTAACAATAATTTTGTATTTAATTGCTGCCAATTTTGCTTATTTTGTTTTCTTTTTTTTTTTTGGAAAATTATGTGTCACAGTTTGCTTTTAAAGCGACGGTTAATTAAAATTTTTTGCAAATCAACAAATGTATTTTATGAAAATTATATTTGCTAAAAATATTTGCAATTATTTCCAGAACAATTTAATAATACGATGGCCATGCCAACATCGTCTTTAAGTTCTTTCTGTCAAAAAATACAACTTTACTAAAAACCAAATTTATAATCATTTTTAAATTTGACAAAGGTATAACTTTAACTAAAATTTAATACTAAGTGTTCGTTAAAAAAACCTCTGATAAACTAGAATTTTTTTTTATGAATTTAGTCTCTAAGCTGCAAAGAAAAGTTTCCTGTTGTTTATGTTTTAGTCTAGTTTCAATATGAAAGTGTTAGCAGGGCATTACTCTATTAAAAAGTAATAAACAATCTGATCATAGATCAATACAATACGTTTAAAAAAATGTGCAAAAATATTTGCGTAATTACTAAACAGCAAAACGCCACAAAGTTTGTTAAAAGACCGGTGGATTAGAATTTCATTTTAGTTCTTTAAACCTTATGCAATCAGCAGTATGGCCTCGAAGCTTCGGTTGCTTATCTTCCTTAATGTAATACTTTTGGCAAAAGGACTTTTTAAGTTTACCAACGTCAAATGTATAGAGTTGGATAAACCTTTTGCCACGATACCTTTGTGCAAATTAAAACTTGTGCGACGTGGCACAGTTGCCCTTAACATGAATATAACTTTGCATCAAGTTCCGGTAAATAATGTAACGGTAAGAGCTAAGAGGCAAATATGTGTTACTTATGTGTGTGTACGTTTGTGTTTACAATACACTTCATTTTGCTCTAAACACATTTTAGGTAAATTTGCAGTTGATGAAAAAAGCTAATGGCTATCGACCGTTTCTATACAACGTCTCTGCAGATTTTTGCAAAGTTATAAGACATAGAAATAAGAAATCCTTATTTAATATAATCAATGAATTGGTAGCACAGGACACAAACATCAACCATTCATGCCCATATGATGTGAGTAGTGAAATTGTTTTAGTTAAGATTAATTAATAACTTTCTATAATTTTTCAGCACGATATTATAGTTCATAATTTGGTACTAAGAAATGAAATGTTTAAATATTTACCCCTGCCCAGCGGTGAATATTTATTAAATATGCGGGTGGGAGCCTATAATGATTGGAAGGCTTGCATTAAAATTTATTTTAGTGTTAACGAATAGCCTGTGGGTTCTAAAATAAAAATTTCAATTAAAATCTTAACTTTTTGGCTTTTAACCATTCGTCAATATACACAGAAAAAACTGAGTTGTAGAATCAGTAACAAATTTCAGAGAATCAGTAAATATTTTGTCTGGCTGAGGACCTACAACGAAAGTTGTAAATTTAGACAAACAATTTTGCAAGAATTTTAGTTTCTGTTAAAAAATTTAGCTGAGCTGGTTAAATATTTTATTTGTCTAGGCGAAAATTTTGTTTGATTTAAAAATCAAATAAAAATATTATTGGAGACTATTAAATGAATTGACTAAAAAAATAAATTATTTTGAACAAGAATTTGTTTGAAAAATTTTTTTTGTAGTTTTTTGTGTGTATATAACCTTAATTTTTATGTAGAAAACTTATATTTTTCTAACATGTTTGAATAAAATTCACTTTATACTAATGTGGAAAACCAAACCTTGTCATTTGTAATTTTCATGTATCTTCGCTAAATGTATTTAACCAGGGGCCAAATCGTCGCATTCGATTCGAATCGAAATTTTAAAATTCTTATTAGAATTCCTATACTTAAAGCATTAACAACTCGATCGATCGAGTAAAATTTCGATTCGAATCGAATGCGACGATTTGGCCCCAGGATTTTTAATTAATTTTTAAATTTTCAACGCAAAAAAGCATTTGCAAGGAAAGATCGGAAATTCAAGTGAAGTTCACCATCTGAATGGTATTAAGTTTATTTTTTTGAGAATCAAGTGCTTTTTCCATAATTGATTTTTGATATTTTCTCAAAATATAATAATCTTTTTGATATATTTTTTAAAAATGAAGATGATTGTTTGATTTTTTTTTTTTGCAAAAATAATTGTGATATTTTTAATTAAAATAAAAATAAAAAAATTACGACTTTTGTTATCATAATTGATAAAAAAAATAGGAAATAAATATTATTTCTTGAAAATAAATTAAAATAATCAAATTATAATTTTTTTAGAAACAATTTTTTTTATCATAATCATACGGTCTCTGTATTTAACACTAATCTACAACTCGACAGCTCTAGATGTGGTTACTGCTCGCACCATGTGATTTTGGGTAATAAAATAACTTGTCATCCCTTTTGTAGAGCTAAATTTAATGAGAAGAAAGTTCAAAGTGTACAAGAAAAGATTGAACCAGAGGGCAAATTACGGCATTCGATTCGAATCGACATTTAAAAATTCTTATTAGAATTCCTATATCAAATGCATTGACAACTCGATCGATCGAGTAGGATTTCGATTCGAATCGAATGCCGTAATTTACCCCCAGTACTTTTTGGTAGAAGGTGTGTCAGCAGTTATTGACAAAGATAGGTTAAGAGTACAGTAGGACAAGTACAATTTTTTTTTTTGGAGGACGAATGCGAAGGAGAAGGTCCGAAAAGCTCTAGGTATCAACCACACTTAAGAAATCCTATTGATAAAAACAGACACTACAATCAGGTATGGTATACTGGGCTTACACATGTGTTGAAAGATCGATTCCGCCTGCTGGAGGGAATCGGGTTTGCTCAGTGCATGGTAAATGAAAGACGGCGGAGGGAAGGAGGTGGGCCAACTCCAGGGGCAGTTGGCTTTGACTGATCATAGGATTTTAATTCTTCACTCTGGAATTAAATACCCCGGCTTTACAATTGCGTTACCCAAACTAAATTCAAAAGCTACTTACTGAATATAGAATGTATCTAGGGTGTAAAATTAGGACTCTCTCGGATCACTGCAATATGGGATATATAACCAGTCTATGGAATAGGAGTTCTTTGGTCGTCTGTAAGTTGTGCTAATAGGGGTGCTTGAAAGAGATCTTCTACAATTTACTTGATAAGGCTTCTGGTTGCAAGCTTTCGTAAAGGGTTTGGGGTTCGTTCATGTGTTGATGGCATTTAGGTTTTTATACTCTTCACATAAAAGATAAGCGTATATATAAGTTTGTCACTCCCTTTGTAATTTCTGTAACATCCAACTGCGACCCCATAAAAAATTTATTTTCTAGGTTTTTTAAGTAGTCGATTTAGCAATGTCCGCCTGTTCGCCTCTCCGTCTGACCATCTTTCCTTGTGTCCGTGTTATGGTTGAAATCATTTTTTTGACGCCCCCCAATGTCGCATAGACCCGTTGGTAGTTTTAAACTATCAGAAATATCTGCAAGCCCGATAACTTACCGAGATATAAGCCAAAAACCAAGACTTCCTCTTTTTATTTCTCTAAAGCTTGTACAAAAAGCCACTACAGCGGCCCCGGAGTTGCATCTACACGGGTGCAATGTAAGACCGACTCCCAGTATATTTTTTTTTAAACACTAACATTGAATATTTTTTACAACACACTTACACCCTGTCTCGGCCCCCTAACAGGGTTGCCATACAAGGATTTATTTTTATTTTTTTAAATGGTTCCTACAGCTTCCAGGGTGCTCCTACAAAGGTCAAACTTTTCTCCCGCAACATTTTTGTGGAACATACATATCCCCTATGTTCATCCGCTTACACGGTTGCCATACTAAATTTAAAAAAAAATTGTGTAAAAGCCCCTACAGCTTTCCCGGAGTCGCCCTCAAAGTTCCTAAAATATATTACAGACCCCATTAGTTTTCCGCCTAAAATATATTTTTTTAATACACTTACCCCTATCTCAATCGCCAAAGGGGGCTTTCATACAAAGTTTGAGAAATTTCAATTAATCCTCTCCAGTTTTCAGTGTGCCCATTTATAAGTAAAATTTTGGACTGAACCCCAACTCCTTTTTCCTTGCAAATATTTTCCTAGAACATATTTACCCTCTATCTCCACCCTCTAAGGGGGTTGCCATATAAAATTTGATACGATTCTTCACAGCCGAATATAGCGCTTTTAATTGTTTTTTGTATAACTTGTTTTGCTTTTCACAATTGGTCTGGACGTTTCTGGGCGGAAGTAGCTAAAATCTTTTGCCACTTGCCTTCGACACCTAACATAATCTGTTGTGAAGTAACCTGCACACTTAAGCAAAAATTTAATGGATTTGGTTGTATTTTTGTTGTTCCTCATTTTTTTGTTTAGAGTGAACAAGTTAGTAATCATGTAATTTGGGTTCCAAGAAATAACTCCGAAAAAAAAAAACAACTCCGAATTGTTTTTCCATACAAGTTAGGTGTTATTTAATTTTTGCTGGGAGTCATTTCATTGGGAGTTCTTTCATTTGGGAGTTATTTCTTCTAAAAGCTATCTAATGGTACCTGTAAAATGTAGTACATACATATAATAAATACACATACACCTTCGTCATTTTAAGTAAAAAATTACCTTGTAACGCCTAATTGAATACTTCTTACCATGTTTTTTTAAAAACAGACTGACCATTTAGTTTCACTTACCTAAAAAGAGAAAAAAAAATTATATCATTTAGTGTTTATTGTTAACAAAATTATATAAACTAAACAGAAGTTTAAAGTTTTTGGAATAAAAAGACAAATATAAGAACATGTCTTAGAATTTAAACAATTATATAAATCCCTATCATTTACTTTCTTCTAATATTTTTGTAAACAATTTATTTGAACATAATTATAGCAAAGGATTAAGTGTTTCCTAAAATGTTGGCAATAATTCTAATGATAATTTAACTCTCATTAAGTTTATTGAAATTATTATATGAAGGCAGAAAATATGCATGAGTTTCTTCAAGAGTTAGTTAAATCTACTGATAATTTGGTGCAAGAACTAATGAAATATGTAGAGATAAACTTACTACTACTATTTTCTAACCATAAATTCATTGATTCTTTAAAAAAAAGTGAAAACAATTTTTCCTTATTTTGGGCAGTTATCTTTATGTGGAACTGCCCATATTGCTGTTTTATAAACTAAACATCAAACTGATACATCTACTCATCAGTATTTAATAGGTTTAGAAAACCACTTTATTGTCGAGTTTTATGAAAGCACTAACGTAACTTAGGGATGGGGATTTGGGAGACTCCTATTCTCCCGATAGTTTTTTTTGTCCAATTTGTAAAGTTAAAAGTAAGTTTAAAAAAATTCCATGGAGATTAGTGCTTACATGGAACTTCTTTGAATGTCATCTTATTGACTTTGACAATCCTTCAGCACCTTTTCTGTTTTAACATTTTTATTTGGCCTTAACCTAGAGCAGCCTTTCATTTCAAAATTTCAAGTATTTTCAAAAAATATATATATTTGTTAGCCATCTTGTCGATCTTAACATCAATATTGACTAATTTTTACTTGTAAGATTTAACAAATATAAATTCAACCAAAACTAATGACTAGGATCTTTCAATTACCAAGTTTCTTCTTTCGGCGAGTTATTGCAACTCCATTAAATAAAGTTTGCAAGAAAACATTTATTTTTTACTTTTCTTACCACCCACAGCCAAAGTTTGAAATAAAAAACTTCAAAATATTTTTGTTGACATAAAAAGAAAAAAAAAAAAAAACAAACTAAAAGGGATAGAAAAAGTTCACAAAAATAAATTGATTTTGGTCGCATACTTTTAAGGCAACCGCAACAAGAAAGTTAAACAAAAACTTTTTAATTTGCAATTTTCAATATTAAAAACCAATGTGGTAATAAAATATATTTTAATAATTTTGTTTTATGATCCTTAAAGAATTTTATTATTTTAAATAACGAAAGCAGTACATTATTGTTAATGTTTCATATAAATATATATCCCTTGGGTTTCAATTTGACCCCTGAGTTGTAAAATATTTACTTAAATTATATTGTTTTTCGCAATTTTCTTTTTATAATCAAGAGTTTATGTTTGAAAATTATTTCAATTTTCTACATTTTTTTTTTGCCATCAAACTGTTTATGCGTTAAGCTTCAAAACATTTCTGAACGTTTGGTTTAGCTTTGTTTGTTTTAAATAATTTTCCTTTAGCCATTTGATCTCTTAAATGTTTGTTGTAAGCCAAGAATTATATATTTTTTTTATCACAAAATAAACAATTTCGCCCTAAAAATTGATTATACTTGCAACACTGTTATTACTTTTATTACATTTAGAGACTTTTCCTGCCGCTAGTCAGTGCCGTAAATAAATAAAGTTAAGCAGAAGAAAAAACATTAATACAGCTGATTCCTTTTTCCCCTCTCTTCTTAAGACTAAGACTTGCGACAGAAAAAATTACTAAACTTTAATACACGTTTTCCTTAATTTTTCTGAGCAAAAAAAATTCTCTTAAAGACACATTAAAATAAATAAAAGAAAAAAAAAATAGTCGACTAAGTAAATTGTGTTTTACTTATTGCTAATATTTTCATTCCCAAGTTATCATGTAATAAAGACCAAAATAAAAATTATGCAAAAAATTACTTTTTACGAAAGTCTAAAGAAAAAAAGAAACGCGAAAATTCATGACATTAAAGTTTTTTTTTTTTTTGCATTTGCCACAAGGGCTATTTAGGGAGAAGAACTTGTGTCTACTTACAACAGCAGCTTAAAAGAATAACAGAGAAAACCCAATAGCAACAGCAATAGTTAACAATAATGTAAATTATGTGTTAAAATAATATTTCTTGCAGAAAGTTCATTGTTGTACACCAAAAATATGACAATCAGAGAAATCGAGTTTTGAAAATATTTTACTGAAAAACAAAAAAAAAAAACAACTAAAGTCAGCCAAGCCTGGACTGAATTGTATGATCTCTATAACCTCTAGAAAAGTACATAGCCGGACGATTATATAAGGTGGGCCAAAAGAAGTCATCGGATGTTGTTTAGCTCTCATTTTTTTCTAAATGAACAATTACGATTCCGTTTTATAATCATGTTTATTTGAACCAAATGAGCGCTCGTTTAATGGCATTTTTCTTAACCTCGGCGAGAGCTTCGGGCGATCTTGTGGGCCAATGCATTCGCCAAAATGAGAGATGGGGCGATCTTGGAACGCCACCTTAACAATATCGGTTGTAGCTCGCGCAGTGTGTGCCGTTTAATTGCACAAAAAAAAAACTTCACTGTCCATTGTTCTCGTTTTACCAGCGGCGTCCTCGAAAAAAAATGGACCGATGACTCTCTCAGCGTGAACAGCGCACCATTCAGTTACTTTGAGCCGGTGTAATAGCTCCTTGTATACCACTCGTGGATTTCCGGTGCCCCAGAAGCGATAGTTTTGCTTGTTCACGTACTCGCTTAGGGGGAAATGAGCATCATCGCTCATTTTGATTTTGGTCGAAAAATCCACCACTTCAGCCTCAAGATTGAGGATGGCTTTAGCGTGGGTTACACGCGTTTAGCGGTCGATAGGCAGCAGCCATATTCCATAACAATCTTGTTCACAAATGCCAAAACAGGTTTGACATTCGCCGCTATTTGCAAAAAATAAGAGCGTCTTCCAATAGGGTGATAAAAGAGGGAGACTGCTAAAGTTTTCCTTAACGAAAAAGGCTGGTATTCCTCAAGGCAGTATTCTAGGACCAATTCTGTAATGCTTTGCACAGCAAACATGACACAGCCAGCCAAACACATACGGATATATTTGCGTATAAAACTGTTTTTTTTTTCAATATGCATGAAGATCCTAAAGAGTTCGCGATCCAAGTACAGCATCACAGAAATTATGGAAAGTTATAGAAATTAAAAATAAACAAAAATCTCAATAACTTTATTTATATTTCAACCAAAATCGTGCTCCATTAACCTTATTACTTATCAGATAGTGTCTTAATACAAGGTGGTTCCTCTTTTAACGAGTATAAAGAAGAACAACACTGTTGCCCTCAGATGAAACTGATTACTTTTAATTTAGGAACTTGGATTTTAAAATTAGAGTTTTTGTTAGTTCCCTGTAGTAAGTACAGAATAATAGAAAAATATGTTTAAAAATTTTTCAGA
This sequence comes from Melanophora roralis, assembly GCA_963583895.1. Taxonomy (NCBI): domain Eukaryota; kingdom Metazoa; phylum Arthropoda; class Insecta; order Diptera; family Rhinophoridae; genus Melanophora; species Melanophora roralis. The sequence continues at coordinate 31,986,592 of OY757189.1, read as the reverse complement.
TATTTCTTTTTCTGCATTAAAACTGTCAACAGCCGGAACTGTCAAACTGTAAGAAGTCATCATAAATAGGTCATAATTAATAATTTGGAGCTAGAAAATCGCTTTCAAATTTTGGAAATTAACTGTGAAAAAAAATTTATTTTGCTGCAAGTCCGTTGAGCACTTTGCCTATGTTACGGTTAACATAAGTAAAAGCCACTGTTTACTTTACTCTTTTGGATTAAAAGTTTTGTAAATATATCAAGTTGCTTGCAAATATGCATAAAAATAAAAGGTAAAACAAGTAAGAGCACTATATTCGGTTGTGTCGCAAATATTATAATTTAAATACTTAGTGCTGAGTTTGAGTTAGATTGAGGTAGCGAAATATTGGTTAAAATGAAAAATAAAAAACAAATAAGAGATCTAAAGCTTGAAAAAAACAAGAAGAATAGTGAAGAACTTAACAAAATACTGTTTGAATGTATAACAGAAATACCATGTAGAAGGTTTTAACAGTTTTCGACATGTTTCGTGTTAAAATTTCATATAAATTGTTTGGTTGTATGTGGGATACCCCTCCCGCTAATCTTTTTCAATAATTATTTCCCAAAGTGTTGGCATTATTTCACAAAAACTTCTTGTAGGACATTTGAAGTCGACAGCTATTATAGTTTCCGAGATATATCGCAGCGAAAATTTCATAAAACTGTTCATTTGCGCCCAGCTCTTTTCCAAATAATTTTTTACTCCATTGTACGTCTGATTATTTGATACCAAAACATTTTCTATACGGCATCATTAAGCTTCAGAAACTTGATTTCAACAAACACATAGAAGAGCATAGCTATACCGACTTCCATATCTATGAGGATCCAAAATGTATATACCTTATGGGATCCCAAATGAATATTGTAGAATTTACAAACGGAACGACAAACTGACAAACTGAAACCTACACTATTTGTATGGGATAAAAAAGTCTTTCTGATTTTGTAAAGCTGATACAAGCTTCTTTATTAACAGAAATTAAAAAATAATATTAAAATCGCGGATAAGGTGTAGAGTTCAATTTCATAAAATTTTTTATATGAAACACAGCCAAAGAAAATTGTAAATTATTGCTTAAATAAATAAGAGAAAAGATCAAAAGCCACAAATTAATATTCTTGTTAACTTTTGCTTAAAAAATTTTGCTTGTTTTGTAACTTGAACCTATAATTTTGTAAAAAATATTTTTTGAAAAATTTAAAGGAGGTTAATGTTGAGCCTCAAACTAAACACAGACTTGTTGATTGTCTTTGCAATAAAATAAGAAAAGTTATAACCTTTAAGAGTTTTTTTGCAGTAAACTTTTTAATATTTTTTTTTAAACAATTTACCTGCAGTATTAAACGTTTCTACAATTACTTTCAGCAAAAGATTTTTTGTAAACTAAAAGGAAAGTTAAAAACAAATACAGACCATAAATAAAGCAAAATAATTTTAATATTTATTTTTTTATTTTTTATAAAAACTAAAAGCCGAAAATTAAAAAATAAAAATATAAACTAGAGAAAGATCAACTAACTAACATAAATATACTTTACAAAATAATAATCATAAAAATATTGTTGCGATTTACTAATCACTCTTAAATTAGTCTAAAAACAAAAGACTTTTATATTTCAATTACATTTAAAGAAAATTTATGCTTTGAAAAAAATAATTTTAGTTTATTGCAAAACACCTTTCAGCACCAAATTTTGAAAACCATAAACATGTTCCCTATCAATAAGCATTTTTTACTTAAAAGTTTGCCCCTTAAAATATGTTAAACATTTAATCTAAAAAATGTTTTTGGTACATCCAAGCCAAACCATGGTTTAGTGCTGCAATAAATTTTATTTAAACAAAAAACAAACAAAATTTTTTTAAAATGTTTAATATTCTCTTTCACACGCAGAATTTCCTTGTTACAAAATATTAATTTTTTTTGAACAAACATAAATGTTTAAAGCGTTTGTAAATGAAATGTTAAAATTAACAAAGTAATTATTTTTAATCTAAACAAAATGCCAAAGGCAAAGAAGCAACTTTTTCACTTTTTTTCAATGTAAAAAAATTTGTTTTTCATTTAGAAAGTTATATTTTATTTTTTGGTAATTAGTCTTTCAACAAGTTTTTATGTTTACAAAGGTATGATAAACTGAGTTTTGCAAAATGTAAGAACTTTTTATATATAAAAAGATTATTGCAATTAAGTTTTGTAATGTAAAGAGGTTTGTTGATTTTTTAGTTAAAATGATTCAAATAATTAAAAATTATTCAACCATAAGTTAAACTAATTGCTGTATAACTACATCTACAATGTGAGCCCGTGCCAAGAATCATATGAAACTAAGGGTAAAATGTTACACACTCTCTGAAATAACCCTAAAATCAAGTCAAGCGCTCTATACTTTAGGCTTCTTTATAAAGTCTTAATGCGGAAAAAATGTTACTACGACTCGTTTAGACTTCCTTTCTAACTCCATGACTAGAATGCTTGAAAATTGTCTGAAATTAGAGAAATAAATGTGGTAGTCGTGGTAGCTGGCTTATATATCTGTTAGTTATTTGGCGATTTTGCTGAGTTTCACTAACAAAACTTTTGCAAGTATACCTGATGACTTAGTACCAAAAACAGGGCGGAAAAATATCAAGGAGCTTTATAATCAGATTAACGAACAAACGGACGTCGCTAAATCTACCTTCCTTTCGCAAATGGGTATTAAAGAAATTACAAACGAAATTACAAGCTTAGAAATACTCTTATCACTTATGTTAAGGGTAGGTTAGGTTAGGTAGAAGAGGCGGCTGCGGAAGTGATGAAGTGATAGTTGTGCAGCCCACTTGGGTCCGTTTTCCCGGTCCCTTTGTGATACCTGGGTATGTTAAGGGCAACATAATCCTTAGTTTATATCTGAGCTAAAATTTCTTAATTTATTTAAAAATTTACCAACAATTTTCAAAAATAGTACAGCAAACCGAATACAGCAAGGATTTGTTCCTAGTAGCAAAAACTCTATTTAAGCTTAAAGAAAATTTGTCAGTCGCATTTGCATGTTTTCTTAAGTTTCAATTAAAAACTAAACATTGTCCTATTTGAGTAGTATACTTTACAAAATTTATTAAATTCCAAACGAAGCAATGATCTGCCAAATAAATCAGATATTTGAAAATTTAATTTAATTTAATTAAAGTAAAGTATCCATATTTTGCACTTTCATACCACAATTTATTTCTAACTTTATTCCTAAACATAAAATCATTAAAAAAAGAAAACTTTTTCTGTCTGACATAAAGCGGAAACGGATGTGGTTAGTTGAAGTTTTGTAGTGGTGCAACACACAATAGCAAACCCTCACATGTTTTTATTCAACAACAAGAAAATTACGAACTGTTTTGTTAAAGCTTAAGCATTTTTGTTTTACATTTTGATTGTTTTTTGTTTATTCTCTTTTAAGTGTTAGGAAACACCTTTCGCAACATGAAAAACTTTTCGAAGCAGTAGCAGCAACACGGTAGGAAACAAAAATTTAATGAAAGTGAAAATAAACAAGTGGAAAAAGGTGTTCAGAAGTAGAAAATTAAAATAAACAGCCACGAGACAAAAGAGGGTTCACCGGTAGGCACTTGAAAGACAGTTTTGGAAAATTAAGAGCTAAAAAATTTTAATTTTTTGTTTCGATATAAGATAAGAAGATACAACTTTTTTGAACGAAAAGGGCTTGTATGCTTGCAACAAGTTTTGTGCGACCTATATATTTTATTAGATTGTTTCACTTAGAAATTTTAAAGTTTTATTTTAAAGATATCTCAGTTACAACAAAATGTCTATTAAAGAATTTCATTCAGTGAATAAAAATGAGAAGTTGTTTTTTTAACGTAATCTTAAGACTTTTGAAATTGTTTAAGATGTCTCCCTTTAACTTCATCGAAAAAACAGTAATAAGGAGTTTAATACCCGTATCAGGAAAGAGTCAGGTCAACGCAAATAACAGTCGCTTTTTGGCTGACGGTATTTAATTTAACCAAATAGAAGACAGCAAGAGAGCTAATATACTGTAGTCAGAAGCTCCGTTTATAGCATGATGATTGAACTAACTAAGCAGCAAACTATGCAAACGCAGCTGCAGCTTTTAAAAATAAAAAAAAAGAAGAAACAAACCGAAATTCATATATTTGCTTTACTTTAAAAGTCGGATGGATATTACTTTAACTTTAAAATTTAAAACCCAAAAGTGAGTATCACTTAAGTAATATCATTCGAAACAGAATTGCCTTTAGAAGAGACATGATAACTTAAGTATTTTCGTCTGGCTGGCTGGGTGTTTATTAAATCTTCGTTAAAAAGAATGCACTCACTAAGATTTTTCTTTCATAACTATTTTTAATACACTTGAACTTTTTTTATTTCATAGAGCCAAAGATTTCTGAAAACAGAGCACTCAGGCAAATTCAGCTTTTTTTGCTTTTAAGTATTATGTTACTATTCAGTTGTTCTGTTGCTGCACTGTGGGCCTGTGCAAGAAAAAAGTTTATGGAATTTTTTATTTTTTTATAAATTTGTTTACAGAACCAGAAAAAATGCCCAAAACAAGTCTTATGTATAATTTTACATTTATGGAAAATTATCGGAGGGTTAAGGGTATTTTTCATGAGTGAACACGGAATATATGAGATATAATGGCCCGATTTCGCAGAATATGTGAAACTCATTTTTTCATATAAAAATAATTTGAGCACAAATTTGTTTTTGATAACAAACTAATTTCAATAAAAATTGCCCGATATTCACAAATTTAATAGCTAGTAGTTGAGTTTTTGTTGGCAACATTCGTATTTAACAATTAGAATGAAAATCATTAACGTAAATTGTTCATTAATTTTTGTTGAATTTAAATAAGTGTATATTGAATTTCGAATCGTTTAAAAATATATATTTATAAATAGATATCATAATAGTTTTTAAGAAAACCATTGTAATCTCAAAAGGACAATCATAAAGTCCAAGGACCACCAGTTGCAAAAGGACTGGTCCTTACACCATACTGCACGGACGGACGAATAATATTAAAAAAATACTCTGAAAGTAATTTTAAGGTGGCTGTAGTTATTTGGTTTACCTCTTACATATAAAGAGGTTTATTCACATGGTGTCTTTTTTTAATAAATAGGTAAAATTTAGAAAAGAAGAAATACAAGAAGTCGATAGTGACCAATTATGGTACTAGTCACTGAAATGCCTGTTTTGTTTAAAGCACAAAAGCTTTATAAGCACTAATACCCTTTGTGCTCCAACAAATATTAAAAGTCCTTTTGACACATGGACTGAGTGGGTGGAACTAATAGAAGCTCTGAGCGTCGCTACATTGTTTCGTTTTGGTAGTATGTTATTAAATTAATAAATAACAAAGGTTTACTCTTAGCTCACAGATTTATGAAAAGTAACCAAATTTTTTTAATCATTTAAAGAAAGTACAAAAAAAATATATCTTGAATATATGTGCCCAGAGATTGCAAAAAGCTTGTGGAATATTGTGGAACATTAATATTAATGCTTGTGATTTAGGCATTCGAATGCAATATTACCGCTTTTGGAAGGATCTTATGAATAAACAAGGAAACTTCACCAAAGTATACCTGAAAGTTCAAAATGTTGGCAGTCATGAATTCGGTGCTCAAATTGCAAATTAATTAAGTTCAAGATATTTGAAAACTTTAAGAACCCAATGCTACAAATTAGCCATCGGTGTTACGATAGAAAAAAAAACAAAACCGGAAAAGAATCGAAAACCAAGATGAGGATAAAAATGAGCTCAAATGTGTCATGCAACTTGATTATTGCAGGCGCAAGTAAACCCATAGTTTTACAAAGAATATTTTATTTAAAAAACTAGTCAATGTGTTGCTCTTATTAGGTAATTTTTAATATTTTTTTTTATAATTGAATATTCACTTCTGTTAAATCAAAACAAACTAACAAATCTTAAGGCTTAATAGTTGAAATTAGTCTTGACAGAGCCAGACAAAACCTTAACAAAAATATATTGATTTCGATGGATATTTTAGGAAACTTCTAAGATTTTTCATTGCCAGGTATCCTAAACCTATTTCTTTCTTACTTAAACTATATGGATTTAAGAACCTTATATGTTACTTTATCACACATTCTAAGCTTAAAGATTTAAAAATTGAATCAAATCCTTTCTTGTAAATTTTTATTTAAAAAAAAATTTACAAAAACTTGGTTAAATTATGCTACAATAACCTTGGAGCTTTTTTTATTTTAACAACATTCGATACCGTTTATAGGCACTTTTTTTACAGTCCGTATGCTAAGGGTTTTAAACTTATGCTTTTTTTTCTAAACAAAAATCAGAATATGATCACATACATATGAATATGTATGAATATACAAATGCATAAATTATTTTAAAAGTTTTCAAGAAACTTTTCATATTTCAAATTTGCATATTTTACCAGCCCACAATTCTAACAGGAAAATAATTGAAAAATGTAAAGGTGATTGCACAAAATATAAAAATGTTGGCAGGAATTTTGACCACTAACTAGTTTCTTTTTACGCTATTTGAAACATCAAGGACGTGTTGGATGTCGAGAACTAAACTGGCAGCAATTAAAAAAACCAAAAAGCGTTGATGCAAATTAAAATAAACAGTTTTGCAACAAATGTTAATGACAGAAGAAACTAAGAGATGAATATTTATAGAAAAAAATTTTATATGAAATCCTATGCATAGAAATCATGAAAAATGTATATGAATTAATTAAACAAAAAGAAAGAAGAACAAAAAAAGTTTGAAAGTTACTCATTTGTGTACATGGATTTGTGTGAATAAAGAAAATCTTTCGTCTTAGTACAACAGGGCGTATGATTAATAATGATTTAAAAACAGTAATAAACTACTAGGCTTTTAAACACATAACTTGTGTAATGTTTTTTGTTGATACTTAAACATTTTTTTATAATACTTTGATTATTCTTCTCAATATAAATCCGCTTTTTTTATATTTTACACCAGGCATTCATTGCCAAGACACTGTTAAAATCTTTAACTTAATAATTTAAAGGAATAAGAACTTAAAAACTTGCTTTCCAAATTGTTTTCCTTAAAAATAGTTATAATAGAAACAGAAAACACATTCTTAAATTTAAGTAGAAAAAAGAAGTTAAAAACTTTATAATTTAATTTTAATGACAGAAAATATTATTTAAGAAAAAGTTGCTGAAAATAGAAAAAAAAAGAAAACCACTGACAAGATAAATTTCAGAGAAAAATAATTTTTTGTTCCATTAGTAACGCATAATTTACTTTAAAAAATAAAAACAAATTAAACGCAGCAAAAGAAAATTAACAAAAAAGAAGATAATCAATTTCAAAGGCATCACTGATAAGAAGGCATATATGTATTAAGAGTGAACTTAAATGTTTTATTGATTTTTTCTCATAAATAACCTTCAGTTTTAAAATATAACTTTTATTTTCTATTCCTGAGAAACCAATAAGAAAATTTTTATTAACTTTTGTTGGTGGGTCTTTAGGTTGCAGGTATGCTGCACTTCTTTAGTAGTTTCACGGATTAACAAAAAAGATCGAGTAACGTGAAAACTGAAAAGATTGGGTAATAGTGCATTCAATTTTACATTACCAGGAATATATTTATAACAAATATGTAGCGGAGCTATTGTGGTTGCGCGTTGATAATAAAATTTTTTGAAAAAACAGGAGAAATTGAAAAAATAGAAAAAAACTTGCGCAGTTGTTAATAATTCCAACCAGGAAGTGCTGCTGTTTTTACTTCTTGTATTGGAAGTGCAGAAAATAAACAGTTTTCTTTATTGACCTGAATATAGGGGTTTAAATGAAGCTAAATTGCGAAGACCTTAGTTCAATTTTATAGCTTAAGGAAACTAATTTAATTTTTGAAAAGGATAAAGCGCCTCAGGCCTCACGCGCTAAGTTTGCTAACAAAACCTCCTTTGTGACTTCTTTTAACACGTACATTATTGTTGTTGCCCTTACTTCAATGCCTTCTTAAGAGGTTTTTAAATGTTATTAGTCATGCATAATCTTGTGGCTATAATTATACTGACAATTTCAAATATTAATTCAACCAGAGTTCTTAATTAAAAGATGAGCAGAAAAAAATTATAATCTGTAGATTTTCTTATTTTCTATTTTTTAATTTGCAAAAACGTCTAAATGTATGAAAAAAACTTTTTATTTAATTTATCCTAATATTTCTAAAATGTAAATCTAAAAAAAACAAAAAAAAATGTTGAAAGTGAAAAAACCAATAGAAGTAGGAAAAAGGCCTTGATTTCAACGAAGTTGACTTAAAACCTCGACCGGGGTCAATAGCCATAAATTTTAAATTTAAAATTCTTAAATTAAAACAAAGCACTGAATTTCAAAAATAACTTAAAGTTAGCACGTTTTGCTTTACAATCTTAATCCAGAATCTTCTACTCTTTATTTGCAAAATTGTTTTAAACACATGAAGAAATAATTTTAAAACTTTTTATTTAATTTGTTTGACCTTAATTTTATTTTTAGAAATGTGAATAAGAACGTTTTGTTCTCTTAGTTTTAGATCTAAAGAAAGTCAAAAGTCCTTAGTGTCATATTTTAAGATTCACAATCTCAAAACGGCAAAATAAATACCAAAAGTATTGAAAAAGCACTTTTGGTTTTCTTAGCTGACTTCTGATCTCAATCGGGGTCAACAGACATATATGAAAAGTACTAAAGCTTTCAGAAAGTACCTTTTGCGCTTTTTATAGACTTTTGAAATAAATCTGAGTCAATGTCGCTTAATTAAGTATTTGTAGGCTAATAATTAAAAAAATATTTAAAAGAACCAAACATGGGTAAAAAATACTTTCCCCCTCCACTTTTCTGGTCTTGATATTAGGATCCACAGCCGTTTCATTGATATTTTTATACCTGAAATCTCAAAAAATGCAAAAATTAGCTAAAAAACTACCAAAATAAATTATTTTCCGTGTTTTCTACCCCTTAAATTGCAATTTTAAAAAGGTACCAAAAATATTGATATTTTTTTTTTGAGAAGTGTCGGGTATGTTTTGCAAACACCAAAATGAAAATTTAACTTATTTTTCTTTCCCTCAGATTGCAAATTAAAAAAAAATAAAAACAATATTTGCAATCGTTCAGGACCTTTCAAATGCCCTTTTGTTTTTATCTTTATTGGGTTGAAAGTTAAGAAAATACCTAAAAAGTACTAAAATAAAATTGTTTTCGGTTTCCTACCCCCTGGAGTTCAACACCTCAAAAAAAAGCAGCTCGGACGAGCTCCATGATACATTTTTTCCCATTTTTAATTCCCCTTAGGGTCCAAAATTTAAAAAAAGGATCACAAATTTATTCATATTTTTTGAGTTCTGTCAAAGGCATCTTATTTTAAGTTTCTAAATTTGTTCGATTAGAAGTTAAAAAAGATTACCAAAAAGGTATCAAAATATAAATTTTGTGTTTTTTCTACCCTCTAGAGTCAAAGGTTTAAAAAAATTACCAAATACGTATTGCTATATTGTCGAGATCCATTAAGAGCAATTTGAATTATGTTTGTATCATTATTAGTTTAGGTTGGTACTCTGTTATCAGCCAGAAATAAAAAATTTTTATTTGAAACTAAACTATGCGATTAAAAACAACCCTGATAATGAAAACTGTGACACAAGTTATTTAAAGTAATTTTTTTATAAATTTTTCTCAATTTATTTGTGCCCCAAGTCCATTTATAAAATTCATTTTGCTGGGAAGAATTAGTTTTTTAATTACTGATAAGGATTTGAAAAAGAAAGTTTTGCCGACGCTAGCAGAGTTGCATATATTTTAATCATAATTTTTTTTTGATAGGTAGTAAGAAAGAAATTAGTTTTTTAATAACATCGATTTTTTTCTCAGAGAAGAAATAAGCTTTCAGACACATAAAAAGGAAAATTACTTTTAGAATCGTAAAATCCTTTTATTAAAAACGCAAAAGAAACCAGAGAGATTCCCCTAAGGAATGACTTACTGTTGATGCACCTAACAATAGCTCATTCTTCATTTAACAGGTAAATTAATGCGTACTTCAATTCCAATTGAAACGCAATTTTTAAATTAATCAATCAATCTTTATCACGATTTTCATTTCTTACTAGAAGCCTAACCTTCTATATCACTAAGCAAATCATCATTAGGCAAAATCTGCCTGTCAATTCAACAGAAGTTCAACAGCGTAAAATTTCCTGAACAACAACTTTTTTATTTAAAAAATTTAGCGAATATTTCGTTTGACAAAAAATTTGCATAAATTGCCCGTGTTGAAATTAATGATGGTGACAAGGACTACAAGAGGAGTGACTTAGGGCTGGTGTTGACAATAAACTTTTTTGTTGTTGTTGTACTGACTGACAAGAATTAATGAGTTGGTGCCTCAAAAAGGTCTTCTATAGCATGACAGTTAATATTTAGAGAAATCTGTTGTAATAAAAATGTTATGCATAAACAGCGTAGGGAAATAAATAAAATTGAAATGTATTTCCATTATCATAAAACAAGTTGGAAAACTATAAAAGAAAATTATTTTATGTAGCATTGTTGCAGTACAGCAGACCCAAAGAGATAATATTTATTTATGCTGTTGAGTTTGATGAATATTCTTAGTTTTCAAATCACGACTTAATTTTAACGATGATGTTTAATGCTGTTAAAATTGTTCGTTTTAGGAACTTTTTACAAGTTAAGATTTGCTCTTTAAAAGATATACTTTTTGCAATTGCATGGATGTAAGTGCTTGTGTATGGGTGACTAAATATATTTTTTTGGTGGCAGTAACAGTGATTGATGACCGCAGATATTAAGTAGGGATCTGAAGATTTAAACAGTTTCACGCCAGCCTTTTTGTTTTAAAAATCTGGACGGACAAAAACTGCCCCAATCGCAAGTTTTGGAAAATGAGTTAAAACGTATATTAGTTGTTTGAATAGAAAACTCATAGAGCTCACCGAACAAAAAAATTGAATATTTATTCTCTAATATAGCCGAGCCACCACGAGATCACTTTCCAAACCTTTTGTATCTCTAAAGGTATAACCACTTATTTTTAAGCCACTTCTAGATACAAACAGTCTGATTTGTCAATCTATTAACACGGCATTTAGACTATGTTACTTGTAACACGTTACTGTAACATGCTACATGTTTTTGAAGGCAAATTGGGTAGAGAAGGCAGAGAAGTTACAAAAGTAACACGATTTCTGTTTTTAATGTTTCTTTTTGACGTTTCTCTTTTGACGTTTTCGTTTTTTCTTTATTCTCTTTCGTATATGCCATGGTACAATTACCTTTAAGGTAATTGTACATTACAATTAAGGTAATTGTAAGGTAATTGTACCACGGTCGGAACGTTGAAGAAGAAGAATAAACAATGAAACCAAAACAAAATATAAACAAGTAAGAGCGCTATATTCGGCTGTGCCGAATCTTATATACCCTTCACATTGGTCTTTAAATATACCCAGCCGAGTAATTTTGTACTGCAAATAATATAATAAAAAACCTTGTGCGAGTTTTAAAGCCCATAGAAAAAATAACAAAATTTTAACGTTCGTTTGAATAATAGAAATAGATGAAGAAGACTTGAAGTCGAGAGTTTTAAAAGTTTTCGACATTATTCATATTTAAAGGTTAATAAAACTTATTAAATGTTCTAGTCCCGCTGCTCTTCTCCAACTTTTTTTCCAAAATGTATGAATTATTTGATTATTACTTTTTGTAGAATATTCGAAGTCGATAGCTGTAATAGTTTTCCAGAAGAAGCGTATGGAAAAATTTTATAAAAATTGTTAATTTGTATGGGAGCTACCCTTCTTCACCCCCCATCCGAAATTTTTTTTCTTTAAAGCGTAGGCCTTGTGTTCCAATTTATTTTTGTAGAACATTTGATGTGGATATCTGTTATAGTTTCCGAGATATAGCGTATCGAATATTTCATAAAAATTGTTAATTTGTATGGGAGCTACCCCTTTTTTTGCCCCCACTCGAAAATTTTTTTCTTTAAAGCGTAGCCCTTGGCGTGCAATTACTTTTTGTAGAACATTTCATTTCGATATCTTTTATAGTTTCCGAGATATAGCGTATCGAATATTTCACAATAATTGTCGATTTGTATGGGAGCTACCCCTTTTTTTGCCCCCACTCGAAAATTTTTTTCTTTAAAGCGTAGCCCTTGGCGTGCAATTACTTTTTGTAGAACATTTCATTTCGATATCTTTTATAGTTTCCGAGATATAGCGTATCGAATATTTGATAATAATTGTCGATTTGTATGGGAGCTACCCCTTTTTTTGCCCCCACTCGAAAATTTTTTTCTTTAAAGCGTAGCCCTTGGTGTGCAATTACTTTTTGTAGAACATTTCATTTCAATATCTGTTATAGTTTCCGAGATATAGCGTATCGAATATTTGATAATAATTGTAGATTTGTATGGGAGCTACCCCTTTTTTTGCCCCCACCCAAAAAATTTTTTCTTTAAGGCGTAGCCCTTAGCGTGCAATTACTTTTTGTAGAACATTTCATTTCGATATCTGTTATAGTTTCCGAGATATAGCGTATCGAATATTTCACAATAATTGTCGATTTGTATGGGAGCTACCCCTTTTTTTGCCCCCACTCGAAAATTTTTTTCTTTAAAGCGTAGCCCTTGGCGTGCAATTACTTTTTGTAGAACATTTCATTTCAATATCTGTTATAGTTTCCGAGATATAGCGTATCGAATATTTGATAATAATTGTCGATTTGTATGGGAGCTACCCCTTTTTTTGCCCCCACCCAAAAAATTTTTTCTTTAACGCGTAGCCCTTAGCGTGCAATTACTTTTTGTAGAACATTTTAAGTCGATAGCTGTTATAGTTTACGAGATATAGCGCATAAAATATTTCACCAAATTTGTGCAATTGTAGAAAAAATACCCCTTCCCCTGGTCCTATCTGA